>JAVGWX010000010.1:25930202-26220202 GCA_036924085.1 Ariolimax columbianus | reverse complement strand
ACACACACACACGCTTACCTTCCAAACTACAAAACACAATAACACACACACACACACAAGCTTGCCTTCCAAAATACATAACACAATAACACACACACACACACACACACACAAGCATGCCTTTCAAACTACATAACACAATAACACACACACACATACAAGCTTGCCTTCCAAACTACATAACACAATAACACACACACACCCACACACACACACACACACAAGCTTGCCTTCCAAACTACATAACACAATAACACACACACACACAAGCTTGCCTTCCAAACTACATAACACAATAACACACACACACCCACACACACACCCACACACACACACACACAAGCTTGCCTTCCAAACTACATAACACACACACAGACACACAAGCTTGCCTTCCAAAGTACATAACACACACACACACACACACACACAAGCTTGCCTTCCAAACTACATAACACAATAACACACACACACCCACACACACACACACACATACAAATTTGCCTTCCAAACTACATAACACACAAACACAGACACACAAGCTTGCCTTCCAAACTACATAACACAATAACACACACACACCCACACACACACACAGACACACAAGCTTGACTTCCAAACTACATAACACACACACACACACACAAGCTTGCCTTCCAAACTACATAACACAATAACACACACACCCACATACACACACACACACACAAGCTTGCCTTCTAAACTACATAACACAATAACACACATACATCCACACACACACACACACACAGACACACAAGCTTGCCTTCCAAACTACATAACACACACACACAGACACACAAGCTTGCCTTCCAAACTACATAACACAATAACACAGACACACACACAAGCTTGCCTTCCAAACTACATAACACAATAACACACACACACACACACACAAGCTTGCCTTCCAAACTACATAACACAATAACACACACACACACACACACACACAAGCTTGCCTTCCAAACTACATAACACAATAACACACACACACCCACACACACACACACAAACACACAAGCTTGCCTTCCAAACTACATAACACACACACACACAAGCTTGCCTTCCAAACTACATAACACAATAACACACACACACCCACACACACACACACACACATACAAGCTTGCCTTCCAAACTACATAACACACACACACAGACACACAAGCTTGCCTTCCAAACTACATAACACAATAATACACACACACACACGCACACAAGCTTGACTTCCAAACTACATAACACACACACACACACACACACAAGCTTGCCTTCCAAACTACATAACACAATAACACACATACATCCACACACACACACACACAGACACACAAGCTTGCCTTCCAAACTACATAACACACACACACACACACACACACAAGCTTGCCTTCCAAACTACATAACACAATAACACACACACACACACACACACATACAGACACACAAGCTTGCGTTCCAAACTACATAACACACACACACACACACACACAAGCTTGCCTTCCAAACTACATAACACAATAATATACACACACCCCCACACACACACACACACACAAGCTTGCCTTCCAAACTACATAACACAATAACACACACACACACACACACACACAAGCTTGCCTTCCAAACTACAAAACACAATAACACACACACACACACACACAAGCTTGCCTTCCAAAATACATAACACAATAACACACACACACACACAAGCATGCCTTTCAAACTACATAACACAATAACACACACACACATACAAGCTTGCCTTCCAAACTACATAACACAATAACACACACACACACACACAATGTTGCCTTCCAAACTACATAACACAATAACACACACACACACACACAGACACACAAGCTTGCCTTCCAAACTACATAACACACACACACACACAAGCTTGCCTTCCAAAATACATAACACAATAACACACACACACATACACACACACAAGTTTGCCTTCCAAACTACATAACACAATAACACAGACACACACACACACACACAAGCTTGCCTTCCAAACTACATAACACAATAACACACACACACACACACACACACAAGCTTGCCTTCCAAACTACATAACACAATAACACACACACACACACACAAGCTTGCCTTCCAAACTACATAACACACACACAGACACACAAGCTTGCCTTCCAAACTACATAACACACACACAGAGACACACAAGCTTGCCTTCCAAACTACATAACACAATAACACACACACACACACACAGACACACAAGCTTGCCTTCCAAACTACATGACACAATAACACACACACACCCACATACACACACACACACACACAAGCTTGCCTTCCAAACTACATAACACAATAACACACATACACCCACACACACACACACAGACACACAAGCTTGCCTTTAAAACTACCTAACACAATAATACACACACACCCACATACACACACACACACAAGCTTGCCTTCCAAACTACATAACACAATAACACACATACACCCACACACAGACACACAAGCTTGCCTTTAAAACTACATAACACAATAATACACACACACCCACATACACACACACACAAGCTTGCCTTCCAAACTACATAACACAATAACACACATACACCTATACACACACACAGACACACAAGCTTGCCTTCCAAACTACATAACACACACACACACACACACAAGCTTGCCTTCCAAACTACATAACACAATAATATACACACCCCCACACACACACAAGCTTGCCTTCCAAACTACATAACACAATAACACACACACACACACACACAAGCTTGCCTTCCAAACTACAAAACACAATAACACACACACACACACACAAGCTTGCCTTCCAAAATACATAACACACACACACACACACACACAAGCATGCCTTTCAAACTACATAACACAATAACACACACACACATACAAGCTTGCCTTCCAAACTACATAACACAATAACACACCCACACACACACACAGACACACAAGCTTGCCTTCTAAACTACATAACACACACACACAAGCTTGCCTTCCAAAATACATAACACAATAACATACACACACACACACACACACAAGTTTGCCTTCCAAACTACATAACACAATAACACAGACAAACACACACACACAAGCTTGCCTTCCAAACTACATAACACAATAACACACACACACACACACAAGCTTGCCTTCCAAACTACATAACACAATAACACACACACACACCCACACACACACACACACACAAGCTTGCCTTCTAAACTACATAACACACACACACACACAAGCTTGCCTTCCAAACTACATAACACAATAACACACACACACACCCACACACACACACACACAAGCTTGCCTTCCAAACTACGTAACACAATAACACACACACACAAGCTTGCGTTCTAAACTACATAACACAATAACACACACACACCCACACACACACAAGCTTGCCTTCTAAACTACATAACACAATAACACACACACACAGACACACAAGCTTGCCTTCCAAACTACATAACACAATAACACACACACACACACCCACACACACACACACACACACACACAAGCTTGTCTTCCAAACTACATAACACAATAACACACACACACACACCCACACACACACACAAGCTTGTCTTCCAAACTATATAACACAATAACACACAACACAAACTTGCAACAACATAACACAAAGATAAATTAATATGCAGGTAAATTAATAATTTAACCTCTGAAACTTGTTTATCAATTTTTGAATGACCTAATTTGCGAATCACGATATTTGTAGCCTGTTCGGTGTCCATATTGTAGGAGGTATAATAGAAAAAGTCTTTTTTTACCATATTCTGAATATCTGTTTAACAGCAATGCGATCGATGTAGTCTTTATCGCTTTGTTAGCTCAGTTCAGTCGCTGTCCGGTTTTCTTTTGTTTAATATTTTATTTCAGATCTGTCTTGATATTATCTCGAATCGATTACTGTTAAATTTGAAAAATCTCTTGAAATGTCTCTTTGGGTACAGTAACATTGAGGTTTAACACCACATGTTTAACACCACCTGTTTAACATCACCTGATTAACACCACCTGTTTAATACCACATGTTTAACACCACATGTTTATCACCACCTGTTTAACATCACCTGTTTAACATCACCTGTTTAACACCACATGTTTAACACCACCTGTTTAACACCACATGTTTAACACCACCTGTTTGATATTTACATTTCTCTGGTCAGTTAGTACACATCTTAGTCTTCTTTTTTCTCATCGCATTGCAACTCTGTCTTGAAATTGTCATTTTTAGTTTTGTCGTCTGTCTTTCTTCTGGAGTGAACGCTGTTTTGTATCAGACGATAAAATCAGAAAATCATCGAACAACGACGTGGGAAATTTCAAAATGAAAAGTAACAATTACTACTATACGAATTTTAATTAAATGTCATCAGTTAATAACCATTTATTTATTAATTTGTATTGGCTTCTTTTTTTCCATACTCCGCCCCTCTCTCTCTCTCTCTCTCTCTCTCTCTCTCCTGTCTCTCTATATATTTTGTAAAGTGTTTGCCTCCCTGTATTCTACTGGCGGAGGCACTCTCCTTTCCACCCCCGGCAGGCATCTTTTTAGGCGATATCAGGACGTATTAACCAGTGTGTGTGTGTGTCTGTATGTGCCTATGATAGTTAGGGAGGTCTCAGACGTCAACCCAACCAAAGTGCAATGGAAGGGCCTCAACCTGAGGGCGCATGTAAAAGTTGTGTAAGAATGTGATTGTTCGTCAGAGTCAAATGAAACAGAGTAGGAGGTAAGAAGAGAGAGTTGCCATATGTTATACTATATATATATATATATATGTGTGTGTGTGTGTATGTTGGTGCGTGTGTTTATATATATATATATATATATATATATATATATATATATATATATGTGGGTGCGTGTGTTTATATATATATGTATATATATATATATATATATGTGGGTGCGTGTGTTTATATATATATATATATATATATGTGTGTGTGTGTGTGTGTGTGTATGTGGGTGCGTGTGTTTATATATATATATATATATATGTGTGTATGTGTGTGTGTGTGTATGTGGGTGCGTGTGTTTATATATATATACAGTTGGATCTCAATGGAACTATCGACACTTCTATAGAAGTAGTAGAACTCTGTAAATAGCTATTTAGATCGTTGTTGGGGTCATCAAAGCCTTTAAATATTATTTGTTTGATTTAATTTGTGTCTCCTTCACAAACGGCATCTAATTAATAAGTCTCAAAAGTGGAAATGCATGTGTATATGTGTAGATATATAAGTATGTGTGGGCATTTAAAGTTACACATGTGTATATATATGTATATACAGGTTTATATATGTATATCCCTTCTGCGGGCATCCTCACCACTATATACTTATATTTAATATAATTATACTATATCGTATACTACTACTACATCAACCGTAGTTATTTATTTAATTAATTATCTATCTTTTTTTAAATTTATATTCCTGAGCCTACCACACATTCAACACCTAATTAACTGTGAGATCATTAACTGCGAGAGCTAGAGGGCACAGGTGAAACATACGATAAGGAGTACTCGTCAAACTCTCCCTCCTCGCGAGGCATTGGAGTATAGGGTTTCCTCTCTGGACCCCACATGTACCTTGGTCAACACACCCTCCGTCCAGGCAACACAGTTGCGCACAAAGTATGAGACTAAAGATAGGCCTAAAATAGGGTGCTATAGAGGATGTAGTCAAAGGGAAGAGTTTAGATCAGAGAAGTGGGAATTAAGTAGTGGAAAACCAAACATTAAAATGATGCAGCAAAAACAAAAAGTGGAAAAACAACAAAATTGCAAACTAAAATGTTTTTATGCAAATGTGAGAAGCATTGTAAATAAAAGAGAAGAATTGGAACTGTATGTAGAGGAAGAAAAACCAGATATAATAGGGTTAACAGAATCATGGACATATGAGGAGATTGCAGATGGTGAATTTGAAATAGAGAGATATACAATGTTAAGGAAGGAAAGGGTAGTTGGAGACAAGGCTAAGGGAGGTGGTGTTTTATTATACTGTATAAATTCTGTTAATATAACTAGCAGAGAGGATTTATCATGTGGTAACAAAAATGAAAGTGTATGGGGTGAAATAGAAAGTGGGGGTGAAAAAACAGTGATTGGAGTGTGCTATAGATGTCCATCAAGTCAAAAGGAGGAAGATGAGGAGCTGATTAGTAGCATAGTAAAGGCAAGTGATAGGAATTTATTATTAATGGGGGATTTCAACTTTCCAGAAATAAAATGGGATATGGCAGAAGCACTTGTAGAGTCAAAACCTTTTGTTAAGTGCATAACTGAAAATTTTTTAATTCAACATGTAGTAGCAGCCACCAGAGGCAAAAACATACTCGACCTAGTTTTTACTACAGAGGAAAATATGATTGAAAACGTTACCGTAGGGGAACTGTTTGGCTCAAGTGACCATCAAATCATCCGATGGGATCTTATTGCAGGGAAAGAAGTGAACATAAACACGCGAACATATGACTACTCTAAGACAGATGTTAAGAGGATGAAAGAGGCAGCGAACCACATAATCTGGGAAGATATTGTCAGAGGAACAGATGTTGAGCAGGAGTGGGTGAGTTTTAAAGCAGTTCTCGAAACGCTAAAAGAGGAATGTGTTCCATATAGGGAAGTAAACCCCAAGCGTAAAAAGTGGATCACTAAAATTGTAGTTAAATGTAGAAGAGCTAAAAATAAAGCATGGACAAAATATATAGAGGCAGGTAAATCAAAAGAAACATATTTAAAATATTTGGACAAGCAGAACATATCTCAGAAAGCAAATAAAACAGCAAAAATAGACTTCGAAAAGAAACTTGCTCAGAGGATCGACTGATAGTAAAAGCTTCTTCTCTTATGTTAGAAATAAACAAAGATCAAAGGACAAAGTAGGCCCTCTCATAGACAGCACAGGGAAAAAAATAAGTGAAAATAGGGAGGCAGCAAATCTACTCAATCACTACTTTGGCACAGTGTACACAAAAGAGGACTGCTCCAAGATCCCAGAGCCTGTAGATATTTTTCAAAGAGACATGGATACAGCAGGATTAGGATCAATCTGTATTACAGAGGAAATGGTTTTAAAAAAATTGGAGGGGTTGAAAGTGGATAAATGTCCAGGTCAAGATGGTATTCATCCAAAATTGCTTTTTGAAATTAGAGACCAATTAGCAAAACCATTGGCTATATTATGTTCTCAATCACTTGCACAAGGGATTGTTCCACGGGATTGGAAAGATGCGGGAGTGATCCCCTTATTCAAAAAGGGCAAAAAGGCAGATCCAGCAAACTATAGACCTGTGAGCTTAACGAGCATAGTCTGTAAATTGTTAGAGTCAATAATCAAAGAAAACATTGTAATGCATTTAGACAAATTTAATCTAATTAGAAATAGTCAGCATGGGTTTACCAGAGGGAGATCATGCTTAACAAATCTATTAGAATTCATGGAGGAGGTTACCAAAATGTTAGATAAAGGGGAGCCAGTGGATGTTATTTATCTGGATTTTGCAAAGGCCTTTGATAGAGTACCTCATCAAAGATTATTTCGAAAATTAAAATCACATGGAATATGTGGGGAAGTTGCCAAATGGATTGAAAATTGGTTAACGGGAAGAAGGCAAAGGGTGGGTATAAATAAGGAGTACTCTGAGTGGTGTGAAGTGAAAAGTGGAGTGCCACAGGGCTCGGTTTTGGGACCAATTTTATTCTTGATATATATAAATGATTTGGACATAGGTATGGGATCCATTATTGCAAAATTTGCTGATGACACGAAACTATGCAGTAGTGTCTCATCTAAAGCAGAAGTAGATATATTGAGGTCGGATTTAGATAAAATTCGAGAATGGTCTGTAATCTGGCAAATGGAGTTTAATGTAGATAAATGTACAGTCATCCACATGGGTAGATCCAATATGGAACATAATTACAGAATGGGAGAGAACAATATTAGAAAGATAGATAAAGAAAGGGACTTAGGGGTTATAATAGATCATACATGTAAGGTGAGGGAGCAAGTTCAGGTAGCAGTAAAAAAGGCAAATGCAATGTTAGGGATGATAAAAAGAAATATTAAACATAGGAGCAAGGAAGTGATCGTCAAACTGTATAAAGCATTAGTTAGACCTAGATTGGAATACTGTGTACAGGTGTGGAGTCCTTATCAGAGAGGGGATATAGACATGCTGGAGAGAATACAAAAAAGAGCGACAAAGCTGATAGTGGGATTCCAGAATTACAGTTATGAAGAAAGATTAAAAAGAACTGGCCTTCAGTGTCTAGAAGAGAGAAGAATTTGTGGTGACTTAATACAGGTGTATAAGATGATCAGAGGAATGGATAAAGTGGACTATAACAAGTTTTTTAAAGTACAACCACCAACAAGGACAAGAGGGCACAGCTACAAGTTGACTAAGGAGAGGTCCAGATTAGATATTAGGAAGTATTTCTTTAGCCAGAGAGTTGTGAATGCTTGGAATGCATTGCCAAGGGAGGTGGTGGAAGCTGGGACGGTCAATGCATTTAAGAACAGATTGGATGCGTACAGCTTCTAGAGGAAGGTATTGTAAATGGAACTGGTTGTATACAGACTCTGCAGAGTCTTCTAAACCAGTATAAAGACATTCAGTTTAAGTTAAGAAACGGGGGATGCACAAGTGGCCCACGAGGGTCAGTAAATCGCTCACAAGTTGAAATACATGGCTGGGAAGGAAAAATATATGAGAGCAGTAAAAACATGAAACACCAAGACCAGACGGAAGGAAGTCAACACAGATGGGCCCAACAACAGAAGGAAGACCCTTCTCAATTAATTTATATTGAACTCTTAATTCTTATGTATCTTATGTCATAATTCACAATCATAATTCACAATAATTCCATTTCATTCATCCTCGTTGTACACCTCACTACACTGCTATCTTCACATTTAAAAAAAAAAAATGTATGATGCTGTTTTTAAAGAAAAAGGGGGGGGGGGAATATATATATTTATATTTAAATCAGGAAATAAATAAAAGAGGTCTGGATCAAGTAGGAAGGAAAATAAATATACTCATTCCCAAAATGATCCCAGGAAAACAATTGTGAATATTGTGCATCAGAAACTCGACTGGGTGAACCAAGGAACACAAGAAAACAAAAAATAGCAACCAAATACCTACGAAGGACAACAAGGATCATCAGATGGCGAGGAACAACGGGAGGAACATCACGGAAATACCAGACTAGGTACAAACAGATACACACACGCATCCAAGCACTGGTTTATCCGTCTTAATATCGCACAAATTGACTACGGTCTGAGGGGGGGGGGGGGGGGGGGGAATAGACGCGCCTCCTCCAGTAGAAACTAGTGAGGCAAACATATAAAATAAAAAATAAAACAAATCTCGTTAGTACGATCCTAATTTCGATCCAGATTTTCCAGAATAGTATGACTACTTTTTAAAGTTCCGGTCGGAAGGAAGACTAACGTCTGGTCAGACACAACATACTGGACAAGACCCTCACCTCGGCTTCCTAGTAGCCCTCCCTGGAAACGGGCTGTTTTCATGACAGCCTTGTTAAAGAGGTGAGGGATCGACGTGATCCCTGTAGTAGTGAGCGACACGCAGCTGAAGCCAATCATAGCACAACCGCCTGGATGACCTCGGTCCACCTTCAGCAGCACGCTCTGGATGTGAGGAAAGCTACTGCAACCTGCCACTTAACGTCCCTTTTGAGGGCGCACAAAAGAGTAACCTACTCATTGTGGGCATCCACAAACAACAACAAAAGTCCCGGTGTAAATTCTTCTCTTTCATATCTAATTATCTCCCTTTACAACGATGTATTGTCTCCCCTTACGTTGTTCAAATGTGGAGAAGCAATTTAAAAAAAATTGGTTTTCCATCTCTGATGCGCTTAGATGTCTATCGTCAGTGAGCCGGGTAACTGAGATGCTAGTCCAGTCAGGCACAAAATACTGACCAGGACGTCGCGTCAGGGTCAATATACTGACCAAGACCACAATCCCTCTTCCATGTTAGCGTTTCCTGGAAACAGGCTGTTTTCAAGGCAACCTGGCTAACGAGATGTGGATCGAAGGATCCCCGTAGTAGTGAGCACCACGCAGATGAAGTCAAGCAAACATGCCAGCTAATTCCTGTTCGGATTATAATTCACAACTCCTTCACTAAGTGGTATAAAGGACTTTAGTGTGTGGAAGTCATGTGCTTTCGATAGGTTATCCTGTTTGCTATACTGCATCTTGCTGCGGCTGTGACTGGCTTAAACCGCGTGAAACCAGTCCATAATGGTGTTTAAAGTTCCGCCTAACTCCACCCTAGAATTTAGCGTAGGTTATCATTAGTCAAGAGCCTTAATGCTTGGACTGAAGACGCCTTCTAGGGAAAGAGTTGAGCTCTCACTAAGGAGACACTTGAATTCATTGAGATAAATTCTGCTCACTAAGGAGACACTTGAATTCACCAAACGTCTGCTCACTAAGGAGACACTTGAATTCACCAAACTTCTGCTCACTAAGGAGACACTTGAATTCACTAAACTTCTGCTAATTATAGAGACGCTTGAATTCACTGAGCGTCTACTCACTAAGGAGACACTTGAATTCACTGAACTTCTGCTCACTAATGAGACACTTGAATTCACTGAACTTCTGCTAACTAAGGAGCCACTTGAATTCACCGAAACTATGTTCACTAACTCGCAAACGAAAGTTACATATCTTTGGACTCGTAAACCTGTAAGGTCGTACACCATTGCGATGCGAAACAATTAAAAATTCGTGCTGAAATCTGATGCCCTTGACCGTATTGCGCAAAATACATTACAAAGCACTTCGCTTTGGAAACAAGAAAACGAAAAGAAATGAACATGCTTTGTATAATTACCAAAACACTGGTAGCGAATATTTGCTACGGTATATATATATATATATATATATATATATATATATATATATATATATATATATATATATATATATATATATATATATATATACCGTTTATAAGCTGTTTAATTCCCAAACTGATTTTCTGGTATTCGAGTATTTGGTAAGTCTGTGCACCAGCTTTGTGGCGTCATCTTTCACAAAATTCACAAATGATTTACATCAAACTCCGAAAAATTGTTCTCAGAAAATAATTTCGCCGCATCTTTCAGGCTACTGTTTGTGCTCGCTCCCTCCGTCTTGTTGGATTGATGGGACTTAAGTACGTAGAGTAACAGCATGATGTAACACACTCCAACAAAGACTGCAAAGGAGACTACGCATTGCCGCAACCTCAGCATTCGGGTGAATCTGGCCATCTGAGGAGTGAATGTTTGCAATGAGAAATAAGATTGACTAAAAAATGCTAAATAAATTAGGCTACAAAATTATCAACACAATTCGATTTTCATTTCCCTTTTCGCTGTTAATGCTGCGCTTTTCGGAGTCGAATTATGAAGAGATATCTGGAATGAGCGTGACTGTGTCTCATGCACATTGGCAGGAGCCGCCTCTGATATTTCTGTAATCTACCTTATTTTGTGGTCCGCGTTTCGGCCATGAAACCATTGTTTATAAATAGGATTGCTTGTTTGGGGGTGTTGTGTGGTATTAACCTTGTTACGTGACTGTATTTTGATTTCGCCTAATACTTGTATTGTTCTCACCTGGCTAATAGTGTTTGGCTCTCACCTGGCTAATGGTGTTTGGCTCTCACCTGGCTAATGGTGTCTGGCTCTTACCTGGCTCATGGTGTCTGGCTCATGGCTCTCCCCTGGTTAATGGTGTAGGGCTCTCACCTGGCTCATGGTGTCTGGCTCATGGCTCTCCCCTGGCTAATGGCGTAGAGCTCTCACCTGGCTAATGGTGTCTGGCTCCTGGCTCTCACCTGGATAAAGGTGTCTGGCTCTCACCTGGCTCATAGTGTCTGGCTCCTGGCTCTCACCTTGCTCATTGTGTGTGGCTCCTGGCTCTCTTCTGGCTCATGGTGTCTGGCTCTCACCTGAATCATGGTGTCTGTTACTTGGCTCTCACCTGACTAATGGTGTCTGGCTCCTGGCTCTCACCTGACTCATGGTGTCTGGCTCCTGGCTCTCACCTGACTCATGGTGTCTGTTACCTTGCTCTCACCTGACTCATGGTGTCTGTTACCTAGCTCTCACCTGACTCATGGTGTATGGCTCTCACCTGACTCATGGTGTCTATTACCTGGCTCTCACCTGACTCATGGTGTCTGGCTCCTGGCTCTCACCTGACTCATGGTGTCTGGCTCTCACCTGACTCGTGGTGTCTGGCTCCTGGCTCTCACCTGACACATGGTGTCTGGCTCCTGGCTCTCACCTGACACATGGTGTCTGGCTCTCGGCTTTCACCTGACTCATGGTGTCTGGATCCTGGCTCTCACCTGACACATGGTGTCTGTTACCTGGCTCTCACCTGACTCTTGGTGTCTGGCTCCTGGCTCTCACCTGACTCATGGTGTCTGTTACTTGGCTCTCACCTGACTCATGGTGTCTGTTACTTGGCTCTCACCTGACTCATGGTGTCTGGCTCCTAGCTCTCACCTGACTCGTGGTATCTGTTACCTGGCTCTCACATGACTCATGGTGTCTGTTACCTGGCTCTCACCTGACTCATGGTGTCTGGCTCCTGGCTATCACCTAACTCATGGTGTCTGTTACCTGGCTCTCACCTGACTCATGGTGTCTGTTATCTGGCTCTCACCTGACTCATGGTGTCTGTTACCTGGCTCTCACCTGACACATTGTGTCTTGCTCCTGGCTCTCACCTGACACATGGTGTCTGGCTGCTGGCTCTTCCCTGACACATGGTGTTTGTTACCTGGCTCTCACCTGACTCATGGTGTCTGTCTCCTGGCTCTCACCTGACTCATGGTGTCTGTCTCCTGGCTCTCCCCTGACACATGGTATCTGTTACCTGCCTCTCACCTGACACATTGTGTCTGTTACCTGGCTCTCACCTGACTCAAGGTGTCTGTTACCTGGCTCTCACCTGACACATTGTGTCTGTCTCCTGGCTCTCCCCTGACACATGGTGTCTGTTACCTGCCTCTCACCTGACACATTGTGTCTGTTACCTGGCTCTCACCTGACTCAAGGTGTCTGTTACATGGCTCTCACCTGACACATGGTGTCTTCGTTTCTAATCGTGCCTCTTATTATTACACCCAATATTCTTCCTACGCATTTAATTTTTGCTGTTACAAATTAGGACAACAACAAATAAAGAAACATTATGCAAGCGACGTTGAGACAACGTCAGGATAGGGCGAGTTTTGCGAATCGTTTAAGATCTGGCACTGTGGCTTGCACTTTCATTATATTTCAATGAAGAAGTATTTACTACCATCAACTGCACCCTCTCGTTCTGAGCTACCTTGGTCCAGTGGCAAGACGTGCTAGTCAAGAAGCAGTGTGCAGTTGCTTTTTCCCCTCAGGTTTACTTCTGGCCACTTGGCTTCTCATAAATTTCCGTTTTTTTTGGCCATTACAGCGGTTAACGGTTTGCTCTTTTTTGATTGTCAACTACTGGTGGTTTTTTTGTGTATACTGCGTGTACATAGGACTTCTAAGTTTATCGTCCGTCTCCGCATGAACAAGACAAACGATCTCACCTTACTTAAGAGTAGTGATCACTTGAAACTTGCGGGCGTCGAACACCCAGCCTCGTGCTTTTGTTCGTTCACGTCTTTTTCAAATTAGGCTAACTAACAGGCAGAAAATTAGGCTAAAAACCACGAAGAAAATTAGGTTAACTAACAGGCAGAAAATTAGGATAACTAACAGGCAGAAAATTAGGCTAACTAACAGGCAGAAAATTAGGCTAACTAACAGGCAGAAAAATAGGCTAAAAAATAGGCAGAACATTAGGTTAACTTACAGGCAGAAAATTAGGATAACTAACAGGCAGAAAATTAGGCTCACAAACAGACAGAAAATTAGACTAACAAACAGGCAGAAAATTAGGCTAACAGGCAGAAAATTAGACTAGCAAACAGGCAGAAAATTAGGCTAACTAACAGGCAGACAATTAGACTAACAAACAGGCAGAAAATTAGGCTAACAAACAGGCAGAAAATTAGACTAACAAACAGGCAGAAAATTAGGCTAACAAATGTTTCACAAGCATACAGTAGCACTGGAAATACCCCAGCTCTGTAAACCATTAGTTTTGTCTGTAAACCAGTGTCACTCCGATGTCAAACATTTGTCTATAGTCTGCCAAATGAGACGCTGGCTTTTCAGAAGCTAACATTCCCCTCATCATCAGTGGCAACGTTCTGCCCTAGTGTGCTACCGAAGTACGTGTATCTGTTCCCAACTTTCAGTTTCTCACCAAAAACTAGACATGTACTGAATATTCACTCCGTGCACTTCAAAAATAATAAACTGCCAGAGCTTAAAAAATCAATAGACAAACTAAAAGCCAAGAGAATTGTTATGCTAAAATGGATGTCATTACATTGTGTCATATCAGAAAATCAGACAGCAGACAGGCTAGCAAAGGAAAGAGCAACGCAAGGACAAGAAGAACAAACAATCATCTGCCAAGAAAAGAATATCATTATCCAAGCCAAAACGATAATCGACCACACGAGCAACACCTATCGCTGCCTTGATCGAGCGGAGCAAGAGATCCTGTTTCCCATGAGAATGGGACATACCAGATACCCCCTTACACAGGCTAAAATTGGCCCCATCACCTATGTGTATGTGCGGGGATGCAGCACAGAAAGCCGAACATATCGTGCAAGCCTGTTATATGCTTAGCCAACTGACAAGAGACGAATCTGCATACAAAGTTGTTTGGAAGCTTTGACGAACTCTTTCCTGCAACAAACTTTATTCAACGAACTGGCCGTGGTGTGCAGAAATTATTTTTTTAATGTGGCGAACGAGAGAAAGAAGACTCCGTAAACTAGACATGTACTGAGTATTTGCTACCTAAACAAGACAACTACTGAATAGTTGTTCCATAAACTAGACATGTACTGAGTATTTGCTACCTAAACAAGACAACTACTGAATAGTTGTTCCATAAACTAGACATGTACTGAATATTTGCTACCTAAACAAGACAACTACTGAATAGTTGTTCCATAAACTAGACATGTACTGAATATTTTGCTCCATAAACTAGACAGCTGCTGAATATTTACTCCCTAAACTAGACATGTCATTAATATTTACTTCATAAACAAAACACGTACAGAATACTGGCTCCATAAACTAGATATTTACTGAAAATTTGGTCAATAAACTAGACATGAATATTCACTCCGAACTACTAATGTACTGAATATTCACTCCATAAACTAGACATGTACTGAATATTTGTTACATAAACTAGATATGTGTTGGATCTTTACTCTATAAACTAAATATGTGCTGAATATTTACTCCATAAACTAGACATCTACTAGAAATGTGTTCCATAAGCTAAACATGTACGGAATATTCACTCCATAAACTAGACATGTGCTGAATCTTTATACCATAAACTAAATATGTACTCAATATTTACACCATAAACTAGAAATGTACTGAATCTTTACTCCATAAACTAAATACGTGCTGAAAATTCACTCCATAAGCAAAACATGTACTGAATATTCACTCCATAAACTAGACTTGCACTTAATATTTGTTCCATAAACTAGACAGCTTCTGAATATTTGCTCCATAAACTTGTTAAGTACTGAATATATACTACACCTCACGGTAGAAGAGGAGCGACTAAGTAAGTAAGTAAGTAAGTACTGAATATTAGCTCCATACACTTGGCATGGACTCAACATTAGCTCCATAAAATAGACATGTAATTAATATTTGCTCCATAAACAAAACTCGTATATAATATTGGCTCCATTTGCTAGACATCTACTGAAAATTAGTTTCATAAACTAGACATGTAGTGAATATCTGTTCTGTAAACTAGACATGTACTGAATTTTCACTCCTTATTTGCTTCATGCCCTTTTGACATAACCCTTTCAAAAGGGCCCAAAGACATTATTATCACTTCGTCTTCAAACATACAATGCCACCGTTAATCTGATCAGTGTAAGCCTAAACTTGGCACAACTAGTGACTCCAAGGATGAGTTCTACCACCAGCTGAGCCCACTTTTCACAAGAATCCCTAGTAAGGAACACCTGATCCTACTGGGGTACTTCAATTCAAGGATGGGCGCCGATTACTTCTGGCCTCTGTGCCTAGGAAAGTTCGGTTTCGGAAAGATGAACAAAAGTGGACAGCGGCTGTCGGAGCTGTGTGCCTACCACGACCTGTACATCACAAGCACCTTCTTCCAAACCAAGTCCCAGCACAAAGTATCCTGTTAGCATCTTCGCTCCAGACATCAGCTGAACTGTCTGAACTAAAATATTTTTTATAAACCCGCACGTTTTACATTGCAGACTGCGATACTGAACACTCACTGTTCTACTGCAAAATGAGGCTCCAGCCTAAAAAGATCACATGTGGGTAAATGACTCCTAGACAAAGTAAAAACTGAAATCACTGAAAGGGCGAAAGAATTCACAAAATCCCTCCCTGAATTACTGGCAAAGACGTGTACTGTGGGAAGCGCTACAGAAGTGATAAGAGTCAAAAGGTCAATCCACACCACATCCTTCGCGATCTTTGAAAAGAAGACAATAAGCAGAAATGACTGGTTTGAGAGTGGGTCCACATCCTTGCACGATCCCTGCGTTTTTGATTTCCCCGAACAACACGACCTTGAAGACTTACAAATCCGCAACTAGTACAGTACATTGAAGTAAGGAATTGTGCAAATGACTTCTGGCTTCACCTCTGTAAGTGCATACAGTCGACACTGGTAACATCAGGAGAATGTACGAAGGCATAAGGAAAGCATTTGGACCAACAACAAAGTCTACAGCTGAAATGTGCGACAGGTGAGATTATCTAGGACAGTGATATGCAAATGAAGAGACCGAACACTATTCAGTCTTGTATACCTGTAATAACGTAGTCGCATATTCCGCTCTCAAAAAAATTTAGGTTCTGCAGGTATTGCCTGAACTAGACGACAACCGAACATAGAAGATTGGAAAACGCTATTGAAAACATGCCAGTAGGACAGGTCCCCGGTAGGGATGTCATTCCAGCAGAAATCATCAAACGTGGGGGAAACGTCCAATACCTGTACGAGCATATCTGTCAGTGTTGGGATGAGAGGGTCGTATCATAGGACACGAGAGACGCCAACAATAATCCCCCTCTACAAAGCAAGAGCGATGGGGAAGACTGCAATAATTTCAGGGAAATATCGTTCCACAACACCGTAGGCAGAGTGTACGCTTGTGCCATCCTGAGAAGGCTGCAGAAGCTGGCCGTTATGGTGTATCCGGAATCTCAGTGTGGTTTTCGCGCAGAACAGTCCACCCTTCATATGGTCTTCTTACTGAGACAACTGCAAGAGAAATGAAGCGAACAACACAAACCACCCACTTGTTCTCGCCTTCATCGACCTGTCCAAGACATTCGACCTGGTAAACAGAGAGGGTATTTTCAAAGTATTGCCCAAAGTTAGCTGCCCACTTAAACTACTGAGCATGATTAAGTCTTTTCTCGTGGGCACGAAAGGTACAGTTCTGCACGACATTCAGGAATCTGAGACCTTCGACATTAACAGCGGAGCTAAACAAGGTTGTGCCTGGATCCGACTCTATTTGGCATTTTCTTTTCCATCGTGCTTAAACAAGGTCTGCTACAGAAGGGGTCTTCGTGCATACTTGATCAGATGGGAGTTTATGCAATCAAACCAGACTGCGTGCAAACTTTAATAGAAGTGAAACTGTTATTCGGGAAACCTATTCGCAGACGAAGCAGCCCTGGTCGCCCATACGGCAGCAGAGTTACAGATCATCATAAATTGGTTAGGTAAATGCTGTGATCTGTTTAGACTCACCATCAGTTTATACAAGACGGAAGTCATGTCTAATGGGGAAAATCTTTCAGCAATTGTCCTTAACGGTCAAAATCTGGAGGTAGTAAATCTTCTTCTTCTTCTTCTTCTTCTTCTTCGTACGCAGTCAGACAGTAACCATTATTTTTTCGAAAAAAGCGGCCGTCATCCTGAGGCTGTCGCCACTGCCATAGAGCTTGTCTTGCAGTTCCACTGGTGATGGCCACATCTGCTCTCTCTGATCCTCGTATGTCGGGCAGTTCTGCAGAAGATGTTCAGCTGTCATTTTACCGGTACAGCACGGGCATTCGTCGGTACCACCTATCTTCAATTTGTTGAATAGGTGGTACCTCAGTCTATTGTGGCCAGTGCGAAGTCTGAAGACAACGACCTGCTCTCTTCGGTTCAACTGGTAATAGGCATCGTTTTTGGTGTAACCAGAATGTTCGGTTTCCCATTTGGTCATGTATCTGGCTTTGATAAGCCGTTTTGACTCTTCGTACGTCATACTAGTATCTGTTTGTGGTAGTCTTGCACCTTCTTTTGCCAGTCTGTCTGCTTCCTCGTTGCCTTGGATGTTGCAGTGTGATGGGACCCACTGTACCACTACGGAGGTAGTAAATAATTGTAATTACCTCAGATCTATCATCACCGATAACCTCTCACTGGACGCAGAACCTGCAAAATAGATTAGGAATGGCCTCATCAGCACTTGGTAGGCTCTCACATGAGACTGTGGAATAACAACAGGCTGACCATCTCTCCAAAGGTTGCTGTGTACAGATTATGGATGCTTAGCCACCTGGTCTATGCCAACGACACGTGGACCTTGTATGCTTCACAGGAACAAAAAAGACTAAATGTTTTTCATATGCGTTGCTTGAGGCGCATACTTCGAATTTCATAAAGTGACAAAGTGACAAACAACGAAGTGTTAGACCGTGCAAAGATTGCCAGTTTAGTTACTATCCTCCGCCAGCGCCGCTTGCGGTGGCTTGGTCACGTGTGCGGAATGGAGAATGGGCGAATACCAACAGATATCCTTTGCAAAGAGTTGACCACGGACATCCGTAACAAAGGTAGACCTTTCCTCCGCTACAAAGACGTTAGCAAGCGCGACTTGAAAGCGTTAGATATGAACACCTGTAACTGGAAGGCAGACCCGGCTGGAGGCGGACTTTGTGTGCTGGCCTGCAAGCAGGACAAGAGCAAATGCGTCAAGATGCAGACTCCAAACGTGTGCGGGGTAAGCAAGATCAACAATTGACTAAGGCCCCTCTCTAGCCCGAAGTCCATTGTCTCTCGAGACTGACAGGATGCCAATCAATCAATCATTTACGTCGAACCGAATAGTCTGTTGAGCGAGATATTCATATCCGGCCTAATAGTACGCTACAATCGAAAACGAACAGCGGATCGTATGTACGACACTGCCAGTGAAACGCCAGCAGGCGGGAGATATGGGGGGGGTAGTAGAATTTTGAGATTTTTGGTTAGTGAATGCGTGTTTCATGCAGCAGTGGGTGTTCATTAAAAAAATGTAAACATGTTCAGCTCCCCGTGGAGCATATGTATTCAACAGATACGGGTGAATACTCAAATGTTGACCTGGCCATTTCGGTTAGTGTTAAAGTATTTGCGGTTTAAAGTTTCTATCCGATGGAGCGGCCAGCCCCATGCCCAGCCCTCCTTAGTTATCTCTTACAACATGTATGATAGGTTGCAGGGACACTGGTCTTTGCTTCCCCTTTCGGACTCCGGCCACTCTCGGGTGACGATGAGTGTTTAACAAAGTCAAGGTAACATTTCGGTGTAGTCCTTACTTCAAAACAAAACTTTACTAATGAGGTAACTGAAAAGAATATTATTGCACTACAGCTTGGAACAAAACAGTACAAACAGATTGGAACAACACAGCACTATTAAAACAAAAATAAAACATACACTATTGCCTCAGGACGCAGCTATAAGTACTCAGTCCCTTTCATCGCCCCAGGACGCAGCCATAAGTACTCGGTCCCTTGCATTGCCCCAGGACGCAGCCATAAGTACTCGGTCCCTTTCATTGCCCCAGGACGCAGCCATAAGTACTCGGTCCCTTTCATTGCCCCAGGACGCAGCCATAAATACTCAGTCCATTTCTTCGCTGAAAGTGCCGATTGCAGAGCATGAATTTCCTTGCTCCTGCGGCGAGTTGAAACTGTCCCGACTTCGTCAGGTACCAATTTACAGCTGGGTCGACTGGGAGAAGCGGTCATACAATTAAAAAATCCAGAACATATCTCGTCTGAGCACAACGTGATTTGAGCTTGGCACGTTGGAATTGCAAGCAAAGCTCGCAATCGCTAGACCACATAACCCGTAGACCACACAACCCCTAGACCATACAATCCCTAGACCACATAACCCGTAGACCACACAACCCCTAGACCACACAACCCCTAGACCACACAACCCCTAGACCACATAACCCCTAGACCACACAACCCCTAGACCATACAACCCCTAGACCACACACTTCGCCCTTCAGCACGAGATGCCTCGGACAACAAGAACATTGGTAAAGGTGAAGGCCAGTCCCGTGGCAACAATTTCCGTAGGGGATGGCGATAACTCTTCATGTACTAAGCAGCCGCCTATATGAGGTGGGGTGTTCAGTTGACGGCGTTGGGACGATGAGACTAACATCTGGTCAGGCAAAACACACTGATCAAACAATGTTAGCCAGGGTCAGGAGAAATATACTGGCCAAGACCCTCACCTGACCTCCTGGTTGGTCGTCCTGGAAACGGGCTGTTGTCGAGGACAACAGTCTGGCTAACAAGGTGAGGTTTGTTGCAATCCCTGTAGTAGTGAGTGACACGCAGATGAAGCCAAGCATTGCATAACAGCCTGGAGGACCACGGTCCACTTCATCAGCACGCTCGGGATGACAGGAAAACTACTACCTTCTGCCACAAGTTCCGTCCTTTTCAGGGCGCACAAAATGGTTACCAACCCATTGTGGGCATTAGCAACCAACCAACCAACTTACCAACCAGTTGACGGAGCTCAAAAGACGGTCTACAAATATGAATCAGCGTGGCACATGCGCACCACTTCGATGTTCCAAAGGAAACTAGAACGACAATGTAATACAAATGACAGACTTACCAAGTCGAGTATCACAACTCTGAGAAAAATGTTTTTATCCGGGAAATCAATTGGACGGTCCAGCTATTTTTACTTTTGTAAATACATTTAGAAAATTACTCCAGGTGAATCTGTGTAGAATGATCTAGTAGTTATTATTTCAGCTTATAATTGTTTATTTCAGAGGAGTTTGTCGGGATAATAATACACATAGAATTTCGTTACTGGTAGGACACTATAAATTGTCGGCCGTAGACCGGCGTATATGCTTCCTCTTAATGCGCACAAAACGCTCCGCAGTCGACTTTTTCGAAATTATCTTCAAGGAACGTACAGGTTCTGAGAGTGTAGCCTTCAATCTGTCTAGTTATAATTGATGCTCTATGTTAATCAGAAATTACAGATGGCACACGAAAGAAGGTTACACATCCTCTTCAGCAGCAAACGACAAAATCGAACTGGTGAGATGATGATCAGAAATCACATCTGAAATTGTCATGAATTTTAATCTATACTTTCTCCGGTTCAGATCTATGCAAACAGTTTCAGCCTAAACTTTACTCTGTTGAAACATCAAAGCTAGACTGTTAAATGATCATTCCACGAAATACATCCACACTGCGAGCCTACCTTCGCCAACTATAGTATTTAGTTGATACGCAAAGTAATTTGAAAGAAATGCTTCAAATGAAATGTGTCCGTCTCCACGAGATGTGTCCTGTTTTTATGGCCCGTTTACGCTGGGTATTTATCGCGTCTGTGATTGAAATAGTGAAAGTGGTAACCGATAACTCGATCTGAATGAGTGTGTGATGCACGTTGCACGGTGCAAGCTTTCACTGAACTTCAATGGACAACAAACGAGAAAAGTGCCCTGTGACATCTACATTTTAATCCGTAAACGTGGATTTAGACGGGCCATGTGTTTGACAGAGCTGTAAGCCATTGATGTTGAAGTTTTTTTGTTTTTTTGTAAACGTTTTATGTTCTTCGTTTGCTGTGCCATAGATGTTCTTCTACTTATTTGTTGTTCGCTCTCAATCTCCTGCTACCAAAACCTGAAAAAAGCTTTGCAAGTAGTGGAATGTAGTCCAGAGAACGGAATGCGTTGGGTCGTGGTTTACAGCTTGACTGCGATATTTGCACCTTTCGGTCTGACACATCCAACTTCAGCAAGCATTTTTGAGTAATGGGTTGCCCTCCCTCTTCGATTCCTTCTCCTTAGCCAGTCTGCCCTGCTGCAGCCTATTATCCAGGATCACCGCGTGGAGGTGTAGAAGGGTCTTGGCAGCTCTGGTCGCTGATCGCTGCAGTTTATGCGCTGCTCAGCGTCTTGATCCCCTCAGCATCTTGATCCCCTCAGCCTCTTGATTCCCTCAGCGTCTTGATCCCCTCAGCATCTTGATCCCCTCAGCGTCTTGATCCCCTCAGCATCTTGATCCCCTCAGCATCTTGATCCAGGCCGTAGATGTGAGTTAAGTGACAAGACGGCAAGGATCGAGGATTCCTTCTTCACTTTCAGGCGATAGTATGAATATATCCGAAGAAAGAATTGTTCGGCCTGAGGTTATTGGAATCTCAAATAAAAGCGACATCCCTCTTGGGACACTTTCAGACGTCAAGGGCTGGCGATGGCCATATCAGTGGGTGGGGGTGGGGGAGGGATCCGCCTCGGGTGCCGGAGGTAACGGGATCGAATCATGGTGTAGACCGTTATTTTTTTCACGTGGATAATCTGGTAAATATGACCCTGATCTCTGTGTAGTGAGATCAGACCCCTGATCTCTGGGTAGCGAGATCAGACCCCTGATCTCTGTGTAGCAAGATCAGACACCTGAACTCTGGATAGCGAGATCGCACCCCTGATCTCTGGGTAGCGAGATCCGACCATTGATCTCTGGGTAGCGAGATCCGACCATTGATCTCAGGGTAGCGAGATCCGACCATTGATCTCTGGGTAGCGAGATCAGACTCCTGATCTCTGGGTAGTGAGGTCGACTCCCGTGTTCAGTGTCGAGCATGTTAAAAATTCCTTGTCAGTCAGAAATCGAAAAGAGTAGGTTTAACGGCCGCTGCCAGGACAAAAAAATTCTTGCTAAAAATTTACCCAAAATTTTTTATTATTTGTTAAGAGCAGTAACAGGCTAACAGGCTGCGGGTCTACTTAGCACTGCTGTTTGAGTCTATTAAGATGGACTCTGCAGAGTCTTTTAACCCAGTTCAAAGACGGTAAGTAATCTTCTATGCATGTTCAACATATTGGTACCAGATCCAAGTAACATCATAACTTCTTACAATGAAGTTAGTCCCACAGATGCCACTTTTGTTGAGGATGAAGTGTTAGAGGCTTCACTGTACCAGATCGAATATGTTTTTATAAGGTGTTTTTGTAAGCTCTCTTCCAGGGCCGCCACTTGAAGCTGAATAGAATCTTGAACAGCTATGGTTGACAAACAAAAAAAGCCCTCTATTAATTCGTCCGGTCTAATAGTGAACGGGTGATGGTAATAGACCCTCGGAATACAGGTCAGTTTTACCCAACTAATGTCAGGGCGTTGCTACGGTAATCCTGCTCAATTCGAGAGGAGCCGCAGACATTTTGGTTCACGTACAAGGCTGATAAGCCAATGGCGCGAGTCTACCATGTGAGGGATTATGGCCGAACGCCTGTAAGTCCGAATCCCGCCCAAAGTCCCAGCACCACTGCAATGGGAGGCTTCGATATAGTCGGGACCTGGGGCTCTCGCCTATCCGGTCGAGCCGCAGAAAGAGATCTCTGCCGTCCACCGATCAAAGCGGGCGGATAGCTGCTCGATATTCACCCTACACGGCGATTGGGTGCGAAACCACCAACATAAGACTTAGTTCTTGGTCGGGGTGTCGAAAACAGTAGAGCAGCCACCTCACTGTGAATTGTCGCGAATCAACCCATGACCATGAGATATGTCCGCACACCAGGCGAACAACATCTCCGTGACATTACCAGGCTTGTCCCCTGCAGGTCATATCCCTGCTATGGGATACTTTACTTTACTTTTACAGATGCCCTGGCCGTAGTCACAGCGCTAAAAAGCCAGAAAAATACTGAACTTAATGATTTAGTGGTACAGTGGGTCCCATCCCACTGCAGACTGGCAAAAGAAGGTGCAAGACTACCACAACCAGATACTAGAATAACGTACGAAGAGTCAAAACGGCTTTTTAGAGCCAGATACAGGACCAAATGGGAAACCGAACATACTGGCTACACAAAAAACGATGCCTATTACCAGTTGAACAGAAGAGAGCAGGTCGTGGTCTTTAGACTTCGCACTGGCCACAATAGACTGAGGTACCACCTATTCAACAAATTGAAGATAGGTGGCACCGACGAATGCCCGTGTGGTACCGGGAAAATGACCGCTGAGCATTTGCTGCAAAACTGTCCGACATACGAGGATCAGAGAGAGCAGATGTGGCCATCACCAGTGGCAACACTAGACAAGCTCTATGGCAGTGTCGACAGCCTCAGGATGACCGCTGCCTTTTTCGAAAAAATAATAGTTACTGTCTGACTGCGTACGATGAATAAGAAGGAGAAGAAGAAGAAGAAGAAGAAGGAGAAGAAGAAGGAGAAGAAGAAGAAGAAGAAGAAGAAGAAGAAGAAGAAGAAGAAGAACAGCTATGGTTCGCCGACTCTGTTATGGTGCAATGGATGAAACCGGGTTTACAATAGAACAAATATTTGAAGAGGTGATTGTGTTTCTTCTGTAGGTTTCTGAACAACGCTTCTATTCTGTTCTGTAAACAGAAATAAAGGTGTGCTACAGATATTATCGTCATCTTGGCTTCGTTCGTTCTCAATCTCCCAAACCCTGAAAATGGCTTATCAAGTAGCAGAATATAGTCCGGAAAACGGAATGCATTGTGTTGTAGTTTACAGCTTGACTATGATATTTACACCTTTCGGTCTGACACATCCGACTTCAGCAGGCATTTTTAATTACCGGGTTAGCCTTCCCTCATCGGTCCATTCTCCTTAACCAGTCTGCTCTACTGCATCCTGCTATCTAGGATCACCACGTGGAGGTGTAGAAGGGTCTTGGCAGCTCTGGTTCGCTGGCCCTGACACTAGCAGTCAGCTCTGGTTCGCTGACCCTGACACTAGCAGTCAGCTCTGGTTCGCTGACCCTGACACTAGCAGTCAGCTCTGGTTCGCTGACCCTGACACTAGCAGTCAGTTGGTTCGCTGACCCTGACACTAGCAGTCAGCTCTGGTTCGCTGACCCTGACACTAGCAGTCAGCTCTGGTTCGCTGGCCCTGACACTAGCAGTCAGCTCTGGTTCGCTGACCCTGACACTAGCAGTCAGCTCTGGTTCGCTGACCCTGACACTAGCAGTCAGCTCTGGTTCGCTGACCCTGACACTAGCAGTCAGCTATGGGTCGCTGACCGCTGCAGCATTTATGATTATATGAATTTGCCTACGTTATTTGTCTATTTCTAAAGTCTCTGTTTTTATGTGTCTATTTTCCTGTCAAACTCTTTGGCTATGTTGTTAATTTTTTGTAGCATTTGCAACGTTACTACTGATCCTCCCTCTATGGATCGAATGGCAAGACAAAGGTCCTAACTGACATTCTTAGCAAGTCAAACCTGTTGAGCACCCATACGATGCCGCAAAAGCCCTCCTGGGACTTGCTTGCTTATAACTGTTTCCCCTAGCTCGCTAGCATCACCAAGTGTGCTCAGATCGCATACCGAGACTTCATTGCCGAGGCTCACGGAAAACGTGATCCCCTGAAGAATAAAACGCACGAGGACTCCACATAAGCGTGCCTTTGTTGCAGCAGAGTCTGTCGTGCAAGGATTGGTCTTTACAGTCATATGAGAACACATCTCGCAACACAAGTCTGATGCTGTCGCCATATTCGCTTGCGATAGGCAACTTCAAGTATATATATCTCGATCATTGGCAAATTTGGTGACATTAACTTTCATACCATTGGCTTTAACACCTCTATTACAACTCTGAACAACTCTTTCGAACATCATCTTATTGAAAATTGACATGTCAGTCCGTCTTTGAAATAATGGGCTCTTTATTTTTATACAAGTTCTGCACGAACCTAATGAGTAGTCCCTCTATACCTATTTGTTGCAACATTCGGAAAAGTTTGTTCCATGAGACTCGATCAAAGTCTCTCTCTTAGTCAATAAAGCAGATAAATAGTGGTCGTACTGTGCGATCCTTCTTTCTGCGAGAAACCGCAATAATCCGATTGTATCATGTGCACCTCTCAATCAATCGATAGTACACTTAGTCGACCACGTCTGATGACAGCGTCCCAGTTGTCGGGGAGGTGACGATCTGTTTAAGCTAGGTGTTGCGAGGGGGCCACCGAGGACGTCTCCAAGATGAGCATGGCTTCTTCCCAAAAATCGCCCCATAGCCTGCAGGAGCATCTCGTAGGCTGGGGCTTCCCGGGAAAGGCGAGCAACGTGACTGAAGAGGGAGAGACGACGACAACCAATCGTTGAGACAATGCCTGCAAGTTGAGTACGTCGAACTACTTCACTGTTGGAAATCATGTAATGCAGACGATCCCGAGGATGGGCCTCTGGTTGTGCAGGTGGAAGACCTCATGACGCTGCTGGTCCTTGTAGTAGTGTTCAGGACTCGGAGCCGTACAAGAGAATGGGGACAATGCATGAGTAAATACGAAGCCTGGTCTCCAGGGAGAGCGTTCGCTGGGACCAGACTCTGCGGAGCGAGCGCATGGATGAAGCCGCTAAGCTCATCCTACGGATGATGTCGTTACCGCTGCGTGCGTCGGAGGACTGCCTGCTGCCGAGGTATATGAAGTCCTCGGTGGCTGCAACAGGGTTGTCGTTTACGGTGATTCTCAACGCAGAAGGGCCCCTGCTGAGGTTTTGGGTGTTCGTCTTCGTTCAGGAGGTGTGCAAGCCTCCATAGACACAAGTAAAATGTTAGACAGGAGAGGTTTACATCTAAATGAGATAGGACAGCATGTTGTGGCAAAGTATATGTTTAATCATTGTGTTAGAAATTTAAACTAGTAAGGCCTATAAAGTATGAGACTAAAGATAAGCTTACAATAGGGTACTATAGAGGATGTAGTCAAAGGGGAGAGTTGGGGTCAGGGAAGTGTGAAATAAGTAGTGGAAAAGCAAACACTAAAATGATAAAGCAAAAGCAAAAAGTGGAAAAACAACAAAATTACAAACTAAAATGTTTTTATGCAAATGTGAGAAGCATAGTAAATAAAAAAGAAGAATTTGAACTGTATGTAGAAGAAGAAAAACCAGATATAATAAGGTTAACAGAATCATGGACATATGAGGACATTGCAGATAGTGAACTTGAAATAGAGGGATATACGTTAAGGAAAGATGGGATAGTTGGAGACAAAGCTAAGGGAGGTGGTGTTTTATTATACTGTATACATTCTGTTAATATAACGATCAAAGATGATTTATCATGTGGTAAAAAATTTAAAGTGTTTGGGGAGAAATAGAAAGTGGGGGTGAAAAAACAGTGATTGGAGTGTGCTATAGATGTCCATCAAGTCAAAAAGAGGAAGATGAGGAGCTGGTTAGTAGCATTGCAAAGGCAAGTGAAAGGAAATTATTATTAATAGGAGATTTTAACTATCCAGAAATAAAATGGGATATGGCAGAAGCAGAGTCAAAACCTTTTGTTAAGTGCATAACTGACAATTTTTTTAATTCAACATGTAGAAGCACCCACCAGAGGCAAAAAAAAACTCAAATTAGTTTTTACTACAGAGGAAAATATGATTGAAAACGTTACCGTTGTGGAACTGTTTGGCTCAAGTGACCAACAGATTGACCGTTGGGATCTTATTGCAGGGAAAGAAGTAAACATAAACACGCGAACATACGACTACTCTAAGGCAGATGTTAAGAGGATGAAAGAGGCAGCAAACCACATAATCTGGAAAGATATTGTCAGAGGAACAGATGTTGAACAAGAGTGGGAGAGTTTTAAAACAGTTCTAGAAACGCTGAAAGAGGAATGTGTTCCATGTGGGGAGGTAAGCCCCAAGCGCAAAAAGTGGATAACAAGATTTGTAGTTAAATGTAGAAAAGCTAAAAATAAAGCATGAAAAAAAATAGAGAGGCAGGTAAATAAAAAAAAAACATATTTAAAATATTTGGACAAGCAAAACATAGTTCATGAAGTGAATAAAGCAGCAAAAATAGACCGATAAAAAACTTGCTCATAGGATCAAAACTGACAGTAAAAGCTTCTTTTCTTATGTTAGAAATAAACAAAGAATGAAAGACAAAGTAGACCCTATCACAAATGGCACAGGAAAAATAATAAGTGAGAATAGGGAGGCAGATAATCTACTCAATCAGTACTTTAGCACAGTCTTCACAATAGAAGACTTCTCCAAGATTCTAGAACCTATAGATATTTTCCAAAGAGACATGGATACAGAGGGATTAAGATCAATCTGTATTACAGAGGAAATTGTTTTTAAAAAATTGTAGGGTTGAAAGTGGATAAATGTCCAGGTCAAGGTGGTATTCATCCAATACTGCTGTTTGAAATTAGAGACCAACTAGCAAAACTATTGGCTATATTATCTTCTCAATCACTTACAAAATGGATTGTTCCACGGGATTGGAAAGATGCAGGAGTGATCCCTTTATTCAAAAAGGCAACAAATCAGACCCAGCAAATTATAGACCGGTGAGTTTAACGAGCATAGTCTGTAAATTGTTAGTCAATAATCAAATAAAATATTGTAATGCATTTAGACAAATTTAATCTAATTATAAATAGTCAGCATGGGTTTACTAGAGGGAGATCATGCTTAACAAATCTATTAGAATTCATGGAGGAGGTTACTAAAATGATAGATAAAGGGGAGCCAATGGACGTTATTTATTTAGATTTTGCAAAAGCGTTTGATAGAGTACCTCATCGAAAGTTAAAAATCACATGGAATAGGTGGGGAAGTTGCCAAATGGATTGAAAATTGGTTTACGAGAAAAAAACAGTGCACATAAAAAAGGAGTACTCTGAGTAGTATGAAGCAAAAAGTGGAGTGCCACAGGGCTCGGTTTTGGGACCAATTTTGTTCTTGATATATATAAATGATTTGGACATTTATATGGGATCCATGATTGTAAAATTTGCTGATGACACAAAACTATGTAGTAGTGTCTCATCTAAATCAGAAGTGGATATATTGAGGTCGGATTTAGATAACATTCGAGAATGGTCTGTAAGCTGGCAAATGGAGTTTTATGTAGATAAATGTACAGTCATCCACATGGATAGATCCAATATGGAACATAATTACAGAATGGGAGAGAACAATATTAGAAAGATAGATCAGGAAAGGCACCTAGTGGTTATAATAGATCATACAGGTAATGTGAGTGAGCAAGTTCAGGTAGCAGTGAAAAGGCAAATGCAATATTAGGTATGATAAGAAGAAATATTAAACATAGGAGCAAGGAAGTGATAGTCAAACTGTATAAAGCATTAGTTAGACCTAGATTGGAGTACTGTGTACGGGTCTGGAGTCCTTATAGAGGGGATATAAACATGCTGGAAAGAATACAAAAAAGAGCGACCAAGCTGATAGTGGGATTCCAGAATTACAGTTATGAGCAAAGACTCAGAAAAACCAGCCTACAGTGTCTCGAAGAGAGAAGAATTCGTGGTGACAATACAGGTTTATAAGATGATCAGAGGAATGGATAAATTAGACTATAATAAGTTTTTTTTAAATATAGCCACCCCCAAGAACATGAGGGCATAGCTACAAATTAAATAAAGAGAGGTCCAGATTAGATATTAGGAAATATTTTTTTTTAGTCAGAGAGTGGTGAATGCTCGGAATACATTGTCACTGGAGGTAGTGGAGGCAGGAACAGTTAATGCATTCCAGAATAAATTGGATGCGCATAGCTTTTACAGCAAGGTAATGTAAATGAAACTGGTTGTATACAGACTCTGCAGAGTCTTCTAAACCAGTATAAAAACGTTAAGTTAAGCCTAGGTGGGTAGCCAATCGATCCAATACCCCTAGGGGGCCTACCAGGGCCTGAGAATCGTAGCCTGGCATGACGACCTCATCAACACCATGTACTTCTGGCGTTATGAAATCAAAATTGATTATTCTTTAACACCTCCTCTACAGTCATCAATTCTCTCCTTAATTATCATTACCGGGTAGTAGAATTGTTGACTCTCTTCCATCCATACCATGTTAATCTGACCAATAAATTATATCATTATTCTCGTATGCAACTATTCCAAGAAAATTGTATCTGTTGTCACAGAGTGCTCTCATCCTCCTTGTCTCACAACATAACCCTACATCCCCCTCTCCCCTGTCTCACAACATAACCCTACATCCCCCTCTCCCCTGTCTCACAACATAACCCTACATCCCCCTCTCCCCTGTCTCACAACATAACCCTACATCCCCCTCTCCCCTGTCTCACAACATAACCCTACATCCCCCTCTCCCGTCTCACAACATAACCCTACATCCCCCTCTCCCCTGTCTCACAACATAACCCTACATCCCCCTCTCCCCTGTCTCACAACATAACCCTACATCCCCCTCTCCCCTGTCTCACAACATAACCCTACATCCCCCTCTCCCCTGTCTCACAACATAACCCTACATCCCCCTCTCCCCTGTCTCACAACATAACCCTACATCTCCCTCTCCCCTGTCTCACAACATAACCCTACATCCCCCTCTCCCCTGTCTCACAACATAACCCTACATCCCCCTTTCCCCTGTCTCACAACATAACCCTACATCCCCCTCTCCCCTGTCTCACAACATAACTCTACATCCCCCACTACTCTGATCCTTGTCTCACAACATAACATTACATCCCCCTCTACCCTAATCCTTGTCTCACAACATAACCCTACATCCCCCACTACCCTAATCCTTGTCTCACAACATAACCCTACATCCCCCACTACCCTAATCCTTGTCTCACAACATAACCCTACATCCCCCACTACCCTAATCCTTGTCTCACAACATAACCCTACATCCCCCTTTCCCCTGTCTCACAACATAACCCTACATCCCCCTCTCCCCTGTCTCACAACATAACTCTACATCCCCCTCTACCCTAATCCGTGTCTCACAACATAACCCTACATCCCCCACTACCCTAATCCTTGTCTCACAACATAACCCTACATCCCCCACTACCCTAATCCTTGTCTCACAACATAACCCTACATCCCCCACTACCCTAATCCTTGTCTCACAACATAACCCTACATCCCCCACTACCCTAATCCTTGTCTCACAACATAACCCTACATCCCCCACTACCCTAATCCTTGTCTCACAACATAACCCTACATCCCCCACTACCCTAATCCTTGTCTCACAACATAACCCTACATCCCCCACTACCCTAATCCTTGTCTCACAACATAACCCTACATCCCCCACTACCCTAATCCTTGTCTCACAACATAACCCTACATCCCCCACTACCCTAATCCTTGTCTCACAACATAACTCTACATCCCCCACTACCCTAATCCTTGTCTCACAACATAACTCTACATCCCCCACTACCCTAATCCTTGTCTCACAACATAACCCTACGTCCACCTCTACCCTAATAACTAGAATTGATGTACTGCCTTCAAACACCCACATACAGTAATAACACCCACATACAGTAATAACATCCACATACACTTCTTCTTCTGTGCTCGTTCTCAAACTTCCGCTACCAAGCCCTGAACTGGGCTTTGCAAGTAGCAAAATGTAGTCCAGAGAACAGAATGCATTGTGTTGCTAATTTACAGTTTGACTGTGATATTTGCACCTATCGGTCTGACACATTTGTCTTCGGCAGAATAACAGACACATACAGAAATAACAGACAAATTTTAAAAATAGACAGGTAGTTAGTTCAGCTCTGTGACCTTGTTGATCAGTGCAGTCCTCATGACTGACTCTCAATCCTTGCTTCACAAGGTAAAGTAGGCATGGATACAGCATGAGTAATGGATAAAGAGGCCTAAAGTCTTCAGAGGCTATTCTCCTGGTCATGCCTGCCAGGATTCAGACAGTAAAAGTGCTGAGAGCAAGTATAGTGATATCAGACCTTCAGGTACCTGTATGGACCTATAGTACTGGCACTTATAGCAATGGAAGAGCCGATAGTGGACATAGTTGCTTATGGGTTTATAGCAATGAAAGAGCCGATGGCGAACATAGTTGCTTATGGGTTTATAGCAATGAAGGAGCTGATAGCAGACAAAGTTGCTTCAGACCTTCAAGGACTTTAAGATCTAATGTCATGGCACGTACAGCAATGGCTTGAGACGCCAAGGTAGACATTAGGTATAGAAAAGGAGGACATATCGAAATAACTAGCGATGACCTATTAGAAAATACTAGTGCTACACTTGAAGAGTCAGGCATACACCGGATGCAGGAACTGAGCAGGTTTTTATAAAAACAGGTCGAGCCTGTGAGTACAAATCAGGAGTATGTACAACCAGTGAGCTACAGGAAGCATCAATATCTGTACCCTTCTCTGAGACTAAGCGGCACCTATGAGTCTGACCAGACTGCAGTGATGTTGGCTGTGCGTGCTTAACATAACATGAGATTCTGAAGTATAGTAATAATTTATTGACACGTAATCAATTATACTGAAGTATTTGTCTTCAACAACTGTAACAATAACATCAAAAAACATCACTTCTATAACTTTCCTGACATTTCTTTTTCTGTTAACTCTTGCAGCAAAGTGTGGTGGGGAGCAGAAGTTTCCTGGGCAAAATGAGAGGTTGTTCCATGGATGACTTGTCTTCGCATTTCGCATGAATAAAAGCTCAATGACCATAAAAAAACAATTTCTATTACAATTGACCCACAACAAAACAATTTCTATTACAATTGACCCACAAAAAACAATTTCTATTACAATTGACCCACAACAAAACAATTTCTATTACAATTGACCCACAACAAAACAATTTCTATTACAATTGACCCACAACAAAACAATTTCTATTACAATTGACCCACAACAAATCAATTTCTATTACAATTGACCCACAACAAAACAATTTCTATTTCAATTGACCCACAACAAAACAATTTCTATAACAATTGACCCACAACAAAACAATTTCTATTTCAATTGACCCACAACAAAACAATTTCTATAACAATTGACCCCCAACAAAACAATTTCTATTTCAATTGACCCACAACAAAACAATTTCTATAACAATTGACCCCCAACAAAACAATTTCTATAACAATTGACCCACAACAAAACAATTTCTATAACAATTGACCCACAACAAAACAATTTCTATAACAATTGACCCACAACAAAACAATATCTATAACCAGTGGACCACAACAAAACAATCTATGTAACCATTGTACCACAACAACACAACCTCTATGACCATTGGACCACAACAAAACAATCTCTATGACCATTGGAGCACAAGAAAACAATCTCTATGACCATTGGACCACAACAAAACAATCTCTATAACCATTGGACCACAACAAAACAATCTCTATGACCATTGGACCACAACAAAACAATCTCTATGACCATTGGACCACAGGAAAACAATCTCTATGACCATTGGACCACAACAAAACAATCTCTATAACCAGTGGACCACAACAAAACAATCTATGTAACCATTGGACCACAACAAAACAATCTCTATGACCATTGGACCACAACAAAACAATCTCTATGACCATTTGACCACAACAAAACAATCTCTATGACCATTTGACCACAACAAAGCAATCTATGTAACCATTGGACCACAACAACAAAATCTCTATAACAATTCGACCACAACCAAACAATCTATATAACAATTGGACCACAACCAAACAATCTCTATGACCATTGGACCACAACAAAATAATCTCTATGATCATTGGACCACAAGAAAACAATCTCTATGACCAAAGAGTTACACAAGAGTTAAATCTGTATTTATCCTTAGTCAATTTAGTACTTAATCTCTTCACAACATAATGCGCTCCTTCTAAGGCCTTGATTGCACCGGATCCCACCTTGCGATGGTCCAGTCCCCTTGATGGTTAGGCAGGTTTTCTATCTGAGACATGCAGTCTAGACAAATATTCAGGCTGTAAGAAATCCCTCTGGAAAGAATCTTATAACTGCACAAATGTGCAGGAGGGACGGAGGAAGCTGCACTGTTCATGTATCAGTTCCAGGATCACAAGATTAGTGTAGATTAGTGAGACTTGACACACCAAAAGTTCTTCATCAAGAACAGATGCAGGTGGACTGTGATAGGACAACTGGGCAGTCAAACTTGGCTTCATGTGATCTGTGGTCCATAAACTTGACTTCATGTGGCAATTGATACACAAACATAACTTCATGAGGCGTTTGGTTCACAAACATGATTTCACTAGGTGCTTACTAACTAGACTTCAAATAGCAATTGATACACAAACATAACCCTGAGGCGTTTGGTTCACAAACATGATTTCACTAGGCCTGTAAAAACTTGACTTCATGTGGCAATTGATACACAAGCATAACTTCATGAGGTGTTTGGTTCACAAAAATTATTTCACCAAGCCTGTACTAACTTGACTTCATGTGTTCTTTAGTCAGTTAACTTGACTTCATGTGATATGTGGTTCACAAACTTGACTTCATGGGGCAATTGATACACAAACATAACTTCATGAGCCATTTGGTTCACAAACATGATTTCACTTGGCCTGTACAAACTTGACTTCATGTGGCAATTGATACACAAGCATAACTTCATGAGGTGTTTGGTTCACAAAAATTATTTCACCAAGCCTGTACTAACTTGACTTCATGTGTTCTTTAGTTAGTTAACTTGACTTCATGTGATCTGTGGTTCACAAACTTGGCTTCATGTGGCAATTGATACACACAAGCATTACTTCATGAGACATTTGGTTCGCAAAAATGATTTCACTAGGCCTGTACAAACTTGACTTCATGTGTTCTTTAGTCAGTTAACTTGACTTCATGTGATATGTGGTCCACAAACTTGACTTCATGTGATCTGTGGTCCACAAGTGTAATGGCATGTGACCCTTTGTTGCATTAACTTGACTTCATATATGGATTTTATATGGACTCTTGGCCCACTAACTTACCTCAATGTGGCACCTGGTCCCCAAATCTGACTTGACATGGCCCTAGGTCCATAAATGACTTCATGTAGCCCTCGGTCCACAAACTTGACTTCACACAACCCTTGTTCCCCTGAGTTGACTTCATGCATCCCTGGTTTCATTAACTTTACTGAATTTAGCCCTGAGTAATAACTTGACTTAATGCATGCCACCTTCAAGGTAGTATGTGTGTAGTCAATAACCTGAAACTAATACCCAGGCCGTAAGGAATCCCGTTTGATAGAATCCCGTTTCTGCAGAGCTTTCTTTTCTTGGGAAAACACAAACTCCTTTCTGACAGGACTAAACTTTAGTTCTAGAATGTTGTTGACCTTAGCAACGATCTCTGTAGCAATGCTCTGATCTGCTTCGAAGTAATGATGTTTGTAGTCGTGGCCGTTTAAGTAAATCATTCGAAACACACCTCGACCTAAATGTGCAGGGGAGAAATGTAAGGTGTTTTTTATGGATGCATAGGTTTATTATGTTTAAAACTAACAAAATATAAGATGGTTGTGTAGAGACATTGTTAGGAGTCAAGACTAGTCAGGCAGTGGTGAAACATACTAACTATAACTTCACCTCTCATCAGGTTAAACGTACTAACCAAGACTCCACCTCACATCAGGAAAAACATACTAACCAAGACCCCAACTCATATCAGGGTCAAGTAAAACATGCTGACAAAGACCCCACCTCATATCAGGTAAAACGTACTGACCAAGAACCAATCTCACCTCAGGTAAAACATACTGACCACAACCCACCTCACATCAGGTGCAACAAACTGACCACAACCCCACCTCACATCAGGTGCAACATACTGACCAAGACCCCACCTCACATCAAGTAAAACATACTGACCACAACCCCACCTCACCATCAGGTGCAACATACTGACCACAACCCCCCCTCACATCAGGTGCAACATACTGACCAAAACCCCACCTTACATTGTTGGGTGACCAGTTCCCTTCCTGGTCATCTTGTATTACTGTAAAGGAAGGTCAAGGTGGTTCTGCTGCAGATACCGCCATTGAGGATGAAGTGTTAGAGACTTCATTGCAAAAATGGTACACTTTCTGGCAAAGGGACAGAGGACAACAAAGAGGGAAGAAAAAGGACAGTTTAACATCATGGTATGGATGGAAGAGAGTTAACTCTGTTTGATGAACAGTACTAGGGACAGAGGATGACAAAGAGGGAAGTTACTGGACAGTTTTAACATCGTAGTATGAATTGAAGAGGGTCAACAACGGAATTTTAGTATTTATACTGTAATTAAAGTATATTTTTATTTTTGTTTTTCCTCATCTGTATTTTTTTTTTTTTTGCGTTCGCCTTTTTTCTCTAATCCCCAAGGTGGTGTGTGCTGCACTGTGGTTTTTATTTTGCGCCTGTCGGCCCAGTGCATCCGACTTCAGCATGCATTTTATGTAAGGTTCTGCTTCCTCCTGCATTTTCTAAGGGTTTGATTCACCGAGGTAACGGCCGGTGCTGTGATGGGAATCGAACCCAGCACCTTCTGGTTGTGAGTCTTGTCACTTAACCACTAGCCCACACCGTCCCCTGCCTCTCCCGTATAATTTTGAGCAGTATTCAAGGGGCTTATCTGGCTAATTGTTCTAAATTCTGAAAAACATACACCAAACTAAACTCAAAAATGTAATTTTTTCCAACCATCTGCATCTTTGAGACGGTGTGAAACCAGCTACAAATCACTCACCATTATTCTTCGCTTCTATAATTTCACATGCCGCAACACAATCTGCATCATAAGTAACAGCCTTCTGCCGGAATAATCGAGCGGTTCCCTTCATGGACACTGGGTCAATTTCTATTTTGTCTCCGCTGATACCTACAACAAACAATGATAGTAATGAAGAGAAAAAAGGTAATTTAATGGTTGTAGTCTTTTCTGTACGGTAATGTTGTTTAAAGAATCAACATCACTGCACTCCGGTCAAGCCTGTAGGTGCTCAGTCTCCTTCAGTAAATGACAAAGGATGCAGATACTGATGGTTCCAGTAGCTCTCTGGTTCTACATACTCATTCTCTGTCATTTCAGGTACTGTTCCGTGATTAACCATTTGATTTCAAGTTCCGTAGTCTAAGACAGTGGTTCAGAAACTGTGTACTGTGACACTCTGAGGTGCCGTGGCTGGTTTACAGGCGTGCCGCGAAACATTCCAATATTTTCATCAACTGTGCACTGCAACTGTTAAGTGGGCTTTTTTCTGACTTGGAGTGCCATAAAAAAATTCTAGTACCCTAAGAGTGCCTTGGACCAAAACAGTTTGGGAACCACTGGTCTAAGGACTGTCTGATCACTGATTGCAGTATCAACATACAAAAGGCAGTCATTGATTGACCTCAGAATGCCACTGCTGTCCATATCCATAAATCTCCATTATGGATGTCTTGCAGGTGAGAGCATCAGTTCTCACTGTCATGAACCCCAGCATGACCAGGACAGTAGATCCACACAGGCCCCTCGAAGGTTGGGGCCTCTAGATCTGCTATCAACTCTCTAACTGTCGTGAACCCCAGCATGACCAGGACAGTAGATCCACACAGGCCCCTCGTAGGTTGGGGCCTCTAAATCTGCTATCAGCTCTCTCACTGTCGTGAACCCCAGCATGACCAGGACAGTAGATCCACACAGGCCCCTCGTAGGTTGGGGTCTCTAAATCTGCTATCAGCTCTCTCACTGTCGTGAACCCCAGCATGACCAGAACAGTAGATCCACACAGGCCCCTCGAAGGTTGAGCCCTCTAGATATACTATCAGCTCTCTCACTGTCGTGAACCCCAGCATGACCAGAACAGTAGATCCACACAGGCCCCTCGAAGGTTGGGGCCTCTAGATATACTATCAGCTCTCTCACTGTCGTGAACCCCAGCATGACCAGGACAGTAGATCCACACAGGCCCCTCGAAGGTTGGGGCCTCTAGATATACTAACAGCTCTCTAACTGTCGTGAACCCCAGCATGACCAGGACAGTAGATCCACACAGGCCCCTCGAAGGTTGGGGCCTCTAGATCTGCTATCAGCTCTCTAACTGTCGTGAACCCCAGCATGACCAGGACAGTAGATCCACACAGGCCCCTCGAAGGTTGGGGCCTCTAGATCTGCTTTCAGCTCTCTCACTGTCGTGAACCCCAGCATGACCAGAACAGTAGATCCACACAGGCCCCTCGAAGGTTGGGGCCTCTAGATCTGCTATCAGCTCTCTAACTGTCGTGAACCCCAGCATGACCAGGACAGTAGATCCACACAGGCCCCTCGTAGGTTGGGGCCTCTAAATCTGCTATCAGCTCTCTCACTGTCGTGAACCCCAGCATGACCAGGACAGTAGATCCACACAGGCCCCTCGAAGGTTGGGGCCTCTAGATATACTATCAGCTCTCTAACTGTCGTGAACCCCAGCATGACCAGGACAGTAGATCCACACAGGCCCCTCGAAGGTTGGGGCCTCTAGATCTGCTATCAGCTCTCTAACTGTCGTGAACCCCAGCATGACCAGGACAGTAGATCCACACAGGCCCTTCGAAGGTTGGGGCCTCTAGATCTGCTATCAGCTCTCTCACTGTCGTGAACCCCAGCATGACCAGGACAGTAGATCCACACAGGCCCCTCGTAGGTTGGGGCCTCTAAATCTGCTATCAGCTCTCTCACTGTCGTGAACCCCAGCATGACCAAGACAGTAGATCCACACAGGCCCCTCGTAGGTTGGGGCCTCTAAATCTGCTATCAGCTCTCTCACTGTCGTGAACCCCAGCATGACCAGGACAGTAGATCCACACAGGCCCCTCGAAGGTTGGGGCCTCTAGATCTGCTATCAGCTCTCTAACTGTCGTGAACCCCAGCATGACCAGGACAGTAGATCCACACAGGCCCCTCGTAGGTTGGGGCCTCTAAATCTGCTATCAGCTCTCTCACTGTCGTGAACCCCAGCATGACCAGGACAGTAGATCCACACAGGCCCCTCGTAGGTTGGGGCCTCTAAATCTGCTATCAGCTCTCTCTGTCTTGAGCCCCAGCATGACCAGGACAGTAGATCCACACAGGCCCCTCGAAGGTTGGGGCCTCTAAATCTGCTATCAGCTCTCTCACTGTCTTGAACCCCAGCATGACCAGGACAGTAGATCCACACAGGCCCCTCGAAGGTTGGGGCCTCTAAATCTGCTATCAGCTCTCTCACTGTCTTGAGCCCCAGCATGACCAGGACAGTTGAAGTCACTGTCTCAATCCCCATTCTAATACTGGAGGTTCTTGTCATATGTGCCTCAACCACTCAAGCTGCGACCCTACCTCTCACTCTAGTAAGAAGAAGAGAAAGATCACTTGACTCACCTAACTGCACCTCAGTGTTTGTCCTGAGTTTGTGCACCATGCTGACGATGAAAGATTTGTAGTGGTGGCTCATGAGTGTCTCTGCCATCTTATGATCCTCCTCATCATTCGACTCAACATCACCTCTAGAACCTGTGCATGGGTGGAATGTGTAGAGCTATATTTTTCATACACTAGCCTTTGAAAAGTCACTCTTCCAAGTTATTGCTAGAATGGACCCTACTGAACTTTATTGAGGAGGAAAGAACAGCACTACTCTTGCTACTTTATATGTTACAGAAAAAGACAAGTGCAGTCAGGGTGGTCCACGTGGAGGCAGAATCTGGTCTTGGTCAGCTATGCTTCGCTGACCCTGATGCTCTTGGCTCTGAACAGCAAACAAACCTCAATGGACATAGAAATAACACAAACATCCCTAAAAAATATAAAAAGAACACAAACTAACCTTAAGGAACATAACAACAACACAGACAGACATCAAGAACAAAATAAAATTAACACAAACCTCAAAGAATATTAAAAGAACATAAATCAAACCTCAAAGAACATTCTAAGAACATAGACAACAGAGAATACAAAAAAGAACACAGACCAAAAATAACATAACAATAACATCACAAATACCTCAAAAATACAAAAAGGACATCGAACAAATAGATGGAGATGACATGGGCTAGTGGTTAAGTGACACGACTCATAAGCCAAAGGTTCTGGGTTTGATCCCCATCACAGCACCGGCCATTACCCCTAGGAAGCAAACTCTTAGAAAATGCAGGAGGAAGCAGACCCTTACATAAAATGTATGCCGAAGTCGGATGCACTGAACCGACAGGCACAAAATAAAAATAGCACCAGGTTCAGCGAACCAGAGCTGCCAAGACCTTTCTCCACATTCATGCGATGATCCTGGACGACAGGCTAAGAAGAAGGGATAGAAAACAGGAGGCTAACCCGAAAACCAAAAATGCCTGCTAAGTCGGATGAACGATGCAAATTTTGCAGTTATTTGAGTCAACCTGTAAACATCTGGACAACATCCTGCTACTTGCAAAGCCCTTTTCAGAACACAGACAAAGAACACAGACCTCAAAGAACATTAAAAAAAACATCACAAGAACCTCAAAGAACACAACAAGAACACTTACTGTTTTTCCGGACCAGGTAGAACTCCAGACAGTTGATTGAGCCGAGAGTCACGTCCAAGTCGATAGGCTTGCCCGCTTCTGACTTACCCACCTTCTCTAGCGTGTAGTTCAAACCTGGCAACATGATTACAAAGCAAAGCAAATGTGGTCACCTCAGACTTTGTTGTCAGGGAAGAAGTGTTAGAGAATTTATTGTATGAGGTCTTAGTGGGTTGGTGAAACATGCTAGCCAAGACTCCACCTCATGTCCTCAAAACATGTGTTACATCAGTCAGGCAAACAAAGTGCAGACCAATAGAGGCAAATCTTTTAAAAATTCTTGCATTGCACTACAGCTAGGAGAACCCAAGCCACCTTTTATAGTATGCCCATAGATATAAGAAGAGCAAACTGTAACCTACTACCAAAGAAAATGGGGAACTGAGATGCTAGTCCAGTCAGGCACAACACACTGACCAGGACATCACATCAGGGTCAATACACTGACCAAGACCACAATCTCTCTTCCATGTTATCTAGAAACAGACTGTTTTCAAGGCAGGCTGGCTGACGAGATGTGAATTAATGCCACACATATGAGCCAAGTATAGCACAACTGCCTGGAGGACCGCGGCCCACCTTCATCAGCATGCTCGGGATGTGAGGAAAGCTACTACAACCCGCCACTTAACGTCCTTTTCAGGGCGCACAAAAGAGTAAACTTACTCATTGTGGGCATTAAACAACAAACAAATAACAACCAATGAAAATTCATCAAGCGTGAAATACTCGGATATGGCATAGTCAAGACAAAACTTGCATGTGTTCAGATCTATGGACTAGCAAGGTTGTACCCTTAGGGGATGTGAGACCATTCAAACTTCTTCTTCGTACACTGTCAGACGTCAACTTGAATTTGTTCGAAGAAAGCAGCTGTCATCCTGAGGCTGTCAACACTGTCATAGAGCTTGTCTAGTGTTGCCACTGGTGATGGCCACATGTGCTTTCTCTGATCTTCGCATGTCGGACAATTTTGCAGTAGATGTTCAGCGATCATTTTCCCTGTACCACAGGTGCATTCGTCAGTGCCACCTATCTTCAGTTTATTGAATAGATGGTAGAAATGGGAAACCGAACATACTGGTTACACCAAAAACGATGCCTATTACCAGCTGAACCGAAGAGAGCAGGTCGTTGTCTTCAGACTTCGCACTGGCCACAATAGACTGAGGTACCACCTATTCAACAAATTGAAGATAGGTGGCACCGCCGAATGCCCGTGCGGTACCGGTAAAATGACCGCGGAACATCTGCTGCAGAACTGCCCGACATACGAGGATCAGAGAGAGCAGATGTGGCCATCACCAGTGGAACTGCAAGACAAGCTCCATGGCAGTGGCGACAGCCTCAGGATGACCGCCGCTTTTTTCGAAAAAATAATGGTTACTGTCTGACTGCGTGAAAGAAGAAGAAGAAGAAGAAGAAGAATAGATGGTAGTAGAAGACTTAGTTCTCGGTCGGGGTGTCGTAAGCAGTAGATCAGCTACCTCACTGTGAACTGCTGAGACTCAACCCTTGACCATGAGATATGTCCGCACATCAGGCGAACAACATCTCCGTGCCATGACCAGGCTTGTCCCCTAGTCAAATGCACTCCTTTGAGAGGAATCACAGGTCACTGACATTTGGTCCACGTGCTTGGCTGATAAGCCAATGGTGCGAAGCTACCATCTGAGGGACTATGGCCGAACACCTCTAAGCCAGAATCCCGCCCTAAATCTCAGCACCGCTGTGATGGGAGGCTACGACATGGCTGGGACCTGGGGCTCGCGTCTCCGCCTGGCCCGGTCGAGCCGCAGAAATGCACCTGGTTAAATGCACTCCTAGGGGACGGCGTGGCCTAGTGGATAAGTGGCACGGCTCACAATCCGAAGGTGCTGGGTTCGATCCCCATCACAGCACCGGCCGTTACCCCGGGGAAGCAAACCCTTAGAAAATGCAGGAGGAAGCAGACCCTTACATAAAATGCATGCTGAAGTCGGATGCATTGGGCCGACAGGCGCAAAAATAAAACCACAGTGCAACGCACACCGCCTTGGGGATTAGAGAAATAAGGCGAACGCAAAAAAAAAAAAAAAAAAAAAAAAAAAATGCACTCCTGCCTTGCTCTTTACCTCTGTCTGCTATCAGTCATCCCAATGGACGCAGAAGAGATGCAGTCCAGCGGACATTGCACCCCCTGCCCTATTGTGACAACCTCCCAGGTGGCGGGGAATGCTAGGCGTGCCATCACTGCAGACGAACCGAGAAAATAAAGGGAGCAAAGAGATACCTCACTCACATGCATATGCTACGTTTCTGGCAGGATGTGACGATCCTGAGACACAGTCACACTGGACTGCCTCTCTTCCGGGATAGTACAGCCTAGTACATAGTCCATCATATCATATCATTGCCAAACTCTATAGACACGAGTGGGGAAGACTCGATATCAGTCATCCCAATGGACGCAGAAGAGATGCAGTCCAGCGGACATTGCACCCCCTGCCCTATTGTGACAACCTCCCAGGTGGCGGGGAATGCTAGGCGTGCCATCACTGCAGACGAACCAAGAAAATAAAGGGAGCAAAGAGATACCTCACTCACATGCATATGCTACGTTTCTGGCAGGATGTGACGATCCTGAGACACAGTCACACTGGACTGCCTCTCTTCCGGGATAGTACAGCCTAGTACATAGTCCATCATATCATTGCCAAACTCTATAGACACGAGTGGGGAAGACTCGATAGTCCTGCAAGACAACTTCCCTAAGAGAGACAACTCTGACCAAAAACAACTGCTGCCTTGCAGTTGGGCTGGGGAAATCGGATGCACTGAGCCACAGGCTTAACAAAATAAAACAGTGCAAACATGCTTGGGTAGTTGTCCGCTATGTACCTCAGGAACCCATTCAAACAATGCATGCTGAAGTCAGATGCATGCACTGAGCCATAAAGTACACAGTACTATACATTCCATCTTAGGAAACAAAGCAAACAGACAAAATTAATTTTAAAATTTATACTTGTAGATTCGGACAATAACAATGAGGTCTTAGCTTTAGTGAGATGGGGACACCAGCTCTGTTTCTTATTGCTTTTTATTAGTTTGAGGCCGAATGATCGCATACAGGCTTCCTGTAATGGGGCCAGATCTAGTGGTGGCCCTAAGTTTCACTTGGAAGAAAACGGTCAATCAATCAAAGGGGTGGCAGATATGTGCCTCATGCAACTAAAACCCGATGCTAGATGAGAGAAGAAGGGAGGGGAGGAGGTAAAGAGAGAGAGAGAGATTTAGAGAGAGAGAGAGAGAGAGAGAGAGAGAGAGAGAGAGAGAGAGAGAGAGAGAGAGAGAAGAGTCTTCCATATCCCTCAGTTACACCATTTTTCAGCCAAGCAATAGAAAATGCGGCCTCGCTCACTTGGTGGCAGCTTATGTCAAGCCCTGCACATGCACTGCCATGCGAGATGCAGAGCACTTCCCAAACACTGGAGGTGCGCCAAATGATTTTTTAAGAGAAGAACTCCAGATATATGCTTCCAGTAGATGAGACTCATCAGCTTAGAAGGCAGCTCATCTAGGAGAAGGAAAACACATTTTAAACTACCTGCTGTTTTGCGGGTGAGATACTGATGTATCAATGGCTATAGAGTAAACTGAAGATGACCTGAGTAGCTCAGACTTACCAGCCTGGAATGAAACTTGTCTAGGACAAGGAAAACTTGACAACCATCTTCACCTGATACCATATAGGCAACCAAAGACTAGTAGACTTTTTAACAAAAATTAAACCAAGAATTTGTTTCCAAAGCTTTACGGAAAAGTAGTTATTGCAGTAGAGTTGTAGAATGCAGCACAACCAAAAACAAGTTTAAACAAACAAAATAATGGTTCAAACCCTGGCGTATTTTGATTTTGCGTTTCTTGATGACCTTTTCCATCAACTCCCTCATGGTGATAGCCATGGAGTCCACCTGGAATTTGTTGAAGCCGCGGTTCGGGACATTTCTGAAATATAAAAATAATTTTGTGAGACTGGCTGTCCAACTTCGAGGCATGTTATAAGTATACACTGCGACAATTGGAACAATGTGTGGATGAAAGGAAATGAGGATGAGAAAGAGATTAAATATTGGATGGGTTGTTCTTTTTAGGCATGTTAAGTAGATAGTGGTTAGAGCAGTGGCTTCGTAGGGCAATGTACTGGGTTCAATGGAGGAGTGGACGGTTGGATGAAGGACTCAAAGGCCAAATGGAGTGGACAGTTGAATGGGGGAGTGGACAAATGAATTGGTTGGACAGTTGAATGGAGAAGTTGATGAATGAATGGAGTGGACAGTCGAATGGAGGAGTTGATGAATGAATTGGTTGGACAGTTGAAAGGAGGAGTGAATGAATGAATTGGTTGGACAGTTGAATGGAGAAGTTGATGAATGAATTGGTTGGACAGTTGAATGGAGGAGTTGATGAATGAATTGGTTGGACAGTCGAATGGAGGAGTGGATGAATGAATGGAGTGGACAGTTGAACGGAGAATTTAAAGTCCAATTGGAGTGGACAGTTGAATGGAGGAGTTGATGAATGAATTGGTTGGGCAGTTGAATGGAGGAGTTGATGAATGAATTAGTTGGGCAGTTGAATGGAGGAGTTGATGAATGAATTGGTTGGACAGTTGAATGGAGGAGTTGATGAATGAATTGGTTGGACAGTTGAATGGAGGAGTGAATGAATGAATTGGTTGGACAGTTGAATGGAGAAGTTGATGAATGAATTGGTTGGACAGTTGAATGGAGAAGTTGATGAATGAATGGAGTGGACAGTCGAATGGAGGAGTGGATGAATGAATTGGTTGGACAGTTGAATGGAGAAGTTGATGAATGAATGGAGTGGACAGTCGAATGGAGGAGTTGATGAATGAATTGGTTGGACAGTTGAAAGGAGGAGTGAATGAATGAATTGGTTGGACAGTTGAATGGAGAAGTTGATGAATGAATTGGTTGGACAGTTGAATGGAGGAGTTGATGAATGAATTGGTTGGACAGTCGAATGGAGGAGTGGATGAATGAATGGAGTGGACAGTTGAACGGAGAATTTAAAGTCCAATTGGAGTGGACAGTTGAATGGAGGAGTTGATGAATGAATTGGTTGGGCAGTTGAATGGAGGAGTTGATGAATGAATTAGTTGGGCAGTTGAATGGAGGAGTTGATGAATGAATTGGTTGGACAGTTGAATGGAGGAGTTGATGAATGAATTGGTTGGACAGTTGAATGGAGGAGTGAATGAATGAATTGGTTGGACAGTTGAATGGAGAAGTTGATGAATGAATTGGTTGGACAGTTGAATGGAGAAGTTGATGAATGAATGGAGTGGACAGTCGAATGGAGGAGTGGATGAATGAATTGGTTGGACAGTTGAATGGAGAAGTTGATGAATGAATGGAGTGGACAGTTGAATGGAGGAGTGGATGAATGAATTGGTTGGACAGTTGAATGGAGGAGTGAATGAATGAATTGGTTGGACAGTTGAATGGAGGAGTTGATGAATGAATTGGTTGGACAGTTGAATGGAGGAGTGAATGAATGAATTGGTTGGACAGTCGAATGGAGGATTGGATGAATGAATTGGTTGGACAGTTGAATGGAGGAGTGAATGAATGAATTGGTTGGACAGTTGAATGGAGGAGTTGATGAATGAATTGGTTGGACAGTTGAATGGAGAAGTTGATGAATGAATTGGTTGGGCAGTTGAATGGAGGAGTTGATGAATGAATTGGTTGGACAGTTGAATGGAGAAGTTGATGAATGAATTGGTTGGGCAGTTGAATGGAGAAGTTGATGAATGAATTGGTTGGACAGTTGAATGGAGAATTTAAAGTCCAATTGGAGTGGACAGTTGAATGGAGGAGTTGATGAATGAATTGGTTGGACAGTTGAATGGAGGAGTTGATGAATGAATTGGTTGGGCAGTTGAATGGAGGAGTGGATGAATGAATTGGTTGGACAGTTGAATGGAGGAGTTGATGAATGAATTGGTTGGACAGTTGAATGGAGGAGTTGATGAATGAATTGGTTGGACAGTTGAATGGAGGAGTTGATGAATGAATTGGTTGGACAGTTGAATGGAGGAGTTGATGAATGAATTGGTTGGACAGTTGAATGGAGGAGTTGATGAATGAATGGAGTGGACAGTTGAACGGAGAATTTAAAGTCCAATTGGAGTGGACAGTTGAATGGAGGAGTTGATGAATGAATTGGTTGGACAGTTGAATGGAGGAGTTGATGAATGAATTGGTTGGGCAGTTGAATGGAGGAGTTGATGAATGAATTGGTTGGACAGTTGAATGGAGGAGTGAATGAATGAATTGGTTGGACAGTTGAATGGAGGAGTTGATGAATGAATTGGTTGGACAGTTGAATGGAGAAGTTGATGAATGAATTGGTTGGGCAGTTGAATGGAGGAGTTGATGAATGAATTGGTTGGACAGTTGAATGGAGGAGTTGATGAATGAATTGGTTGGGCAGTTGAATGGAGGAGTTGATGAATGAATTGGTTGGACAGTTGAATGGAATAGTTGATGAATGAATTGGTTGGGCAGTTGAATGGAGGAGTTGATGAATGAATTGGTTGGACAGTTGAATGGAGGAGTTGATGAATGAATTGGTTGGACAGTTGAATGGAGGAGTTGATGAATGAATTGGTTGGGCAGTTGAATGGAGGAGTTGATGAATGAATTGGTTGGACAGTTGAATGGAGGAGTTGATGAATGAATTGGTTGGACAGTTGAATGGAGGAGTGAATGAATGAATTGGTTGGACAGTCGAATGGAACAGTGGATGAATGAATTGGTTGGACAGTTGAATGGAGGAGTGAATGAATGAATTGGTTGGACAGTTGAATGGAGGAGTGAATGAATGAATTGGTTGGACAGTTGAATGGAGGAGTTGATGAATGAATTGGTTGAACAGTTGAATGGAGGAGTTGATGAATGAATTGGTTGGACAGTTGAATGGAGGAGTGGATGAATGAATGAAGCTGACAGTCGAATGGAGAAGTCAATGATCAAATGGAGGAGTAGACGGATGAGTGAAGGAGTGAACAGCCGAAAGGATGAGTAGATGGATGTATGAAGAAATTGACGGACGAATGGTTTGGATACTGGGTTTCTTACTAAGTAGTTCTTATTGCGCCATCTATTGTAGATAAAATACAAACCTAGCCTGTACACTCTGTGGTGTTTACAGAGGCAAGCAGCCTTTATTCTTACCTAGCAATGGCAATAAACACAGTAATTATAGCTGGTTGTTTTTTTTTAGTTTAAAAGGATTTAATCCTTGCTCCTCTTGATACGCTTCAGTCTATGCAACTGTAAATGAATACTTAACTTACTCCTAGGGTAGGAAAGGCAGCGAGGAACGGGAACTTTTCCCCAACTTCATAACAGAAATAAATGAAATGTTCAGCCTAATGCAATGAAGTCTCCAACACTCCATCTCTGATAGCAGTGTCTGTTTTGGGATCATCTTTATCTGATAAGATGACGGGAGGGTTGGAGCACACTATGACAGTGAACAGATCCGTTGAATATAAGTGATACAAGAGGACACAGGAGGATAAAAATTGAAGATACTGGACAGTTTTTTTGGGTAAATGGATACTTGTTATTAGGGAAGAAAAGATAGCATGGAATGAAACCAGTCACACAAGCTACAAAAATAAAAGGTGAGATCTAGTACAGAAGTAAAGTCTCTAACACTTGCCTCCAACCACTTGGCATTAAAACTTTCCATATCTTTTCTTAAATTCTCATCTCATACTGTGCCTTTTCCATTTGACTTCCTCTTTTCCCTCTACCTATATCACCATTTGATCTATTCTGTATTTTGCCACCACTGGCTTATCCGGCCATTTCTCAGTTCTTACACCCTCCTGGCCACTTCATTTGACCTTTGTATGTCACTTGGTATCCGGCATCCGACTGAAGATGAAGTGATGTGACGCTTTCTCAGATTACACTATTTTCTCCTTATATGTTGATGTCCCCCATTTATGAATTCGTCTCTTCTATGATTTGCTAGTTCATTATTGCTGTTGTTCGCTGTCACTGATTAACCCTACCAGACTGCTATCCCCATTTTTCGGTAATTTCCTTAACTGCCGCTAAACCACTGGACCTAATTTTCGGTAATTTGGATAGTACGTCATAAAATGCGTCAGAATCTAAAAATAACCAACCAATCGTGGTCAATCCTCGTGATTAGTCATTGCAAATGGCTGCCCCCATGTTTGAATTGATTTTGTGGGGTTTAACGTGAACAAATTCGGAAAATTGACAATGAAACGAACGGCTGATGAACCAAGCACTTCATCAGGAAAGCAAAGTAAGTCTAGGCTTATGACAGTCCAAAAGGTGATCAATAATTTGGTTGATTCAGACTCTGTTCAAGTGAAACAGACAGTGAGAGCTCGAGTGATGAGATGAAGGCTTTTCTTGGACTGACGATCTATATGGAATACTCATGTATAAAGCCCAGCTATCAGGATTATTGGACAAATGAGGGCTCTTTGTTGTGTTTACTCCCGGATTTCGAAATGTTTTATGACTCGAGACAGATTCTTTGCCTTTTGCTGGGTGGATTGGCACACAAGGGTGGAATATTGACGCTAGATGAAAGGTTAACCTATTTTCTACAATGTCTCCAAATTACATCTTATTCTAACCACTTGTTTGCATGTAACTAAAATTTTTCTATATTATGTTGGTTTTTTTCTCTTTAATGCTCTGGAACCCAGGAATGGGGGACAGTTGGGTTCAGGGCATTAGGTCTGGTAGGGTTAAGGCATATTGGTCGTAACGTAGGTTTAGCTTGTGTTTTCGTCTATTTTAAAATTTTGTTCACTTTATTTTTTCTTATCCTTGATAGCAACATCCCATACGAAACCACCTTTATTTGTTCAGATAAGAGGATCATTGGAGCATGCTGTTATTTTTCTTCTTCAGAGTTCTTCCTGAAAAGGACGTTTATGACATTGTGTCGTAATTTACAGAGATCTATATCAAGCAACATCTATGCCTATCAATCCGATATATCAGCCAATTTCAGCACTGCATTTTTGGGACTGGCTTTGCCTTCCCTCTTTGATCCCTAATCTCTTAGGTTGCATAGTTGCAGTCTGTGTCCAAGGCCACCACTTTGAAGCGGAATAAGGTATTGGTTAGTTATGGGTCACTGAACTTGATGCAAACAGCCAGTCATGAGTTGTTGGCTGCTGTAAGCTCTTTCACTGCTGCATCTTCGGCCCCGGTGTACACTGTGTGTTTTTGTGTTTTTTGTTGCGTTCGCCTTATTTATATATTCCCCAAGGCGGTGTGCGTTGCACTGTGGTTTTTATTTAGCGCCTGTCGGCCCAGTGCATCCGACTTTAGCATGCATTTTATGTAAGGATCTGCTTCCTCCTGCATTTTTTAAGGGTTTGCTTTCCCGGGTAACGGCCGGTGCTGTGATGGGGATCGAACCCAGCACCTTCGGGATGTGAGCCGTGCCACTTAACCACTAGGCCATGCCGTCCCCTGGTGCACAGTGTGACCATCAACTAAAGTTGCTGGATATGTTTGTTGTTTTTGTCTAAGTTAATTGTGATCATTTCATAATTCTTGAGGAATTCTTTACAGGTGCGGTAGGTAGTGACTCTTCTTACATCATGGGGCATACATGGGGCCTGGGTCTTTCTTGCTGTAGTGTAATATGCTCACAACTACAGGGATCACAGTGTTCTTATTTTTCTTTCGTTTGCTTGAAAATATAATGTCTATTTCTGCAACATTGTCTCTTGTATAAACTTCACAAACTTCACTGTCTTTTGTAGTTAAAATATAGGTCCATAGTGTTTCTCTTCTAGTGTTGTTTCTCTGGACCAGTGGCCTTTCTTAGTATAGCATATTCAGGGCAGTTCTGTAGTATATACTCTGCAAAACATGGCAGAGTTGCCAATTTTCAACTTTATGTACAAGTGGCTGTGGAGTAGGATGTGTTCTGTTCTAAGGCACAACACTAAAGGCACAACATGCAACTGGTTGTATACAGACTGTAACTGGTTGTATACAGACTATGCAGGGTCTTCTAAACCAGTATAAAGACGTTAAGTTAAGTTAAGTTAACACAACAGTTTGTTCTTGTCTGTTCATCTTATGGTAAACATGCCATATTTATGTTGGTGGCTCTTTAATTACTTTGATCATTCTTATCTTCTGTTGGTATGTAACTGGCACATCCGGTTGTTTGTCTGCAGCACTCTCCTTTGCCAGTTGTCTGCTCTCTCATTTCCTGGTAATCCAGAATGAGACTGTATCCACTGCATGACAATCTTGCACTGGTTACTCAGTTCAAACAGTAGGGTCTGTAGACTTGGCAGTTTCCCAGACTTCAGTGCTTGGATTGTTGATTCTGCATCTGTCATAAATACTCAGGTTGTGAGCCGAGATTCGTGTTCTACAGTTTCTCAGTTGTTATTTTGATTGTCTGGATCACAGTGTTAATACCCACCTTGTTGGCAAGGCTGCTGTAACACAACCTGATTCTATGTTTCACGGTGTGGATGTGAGGTGGAAGTCTTGGTCAGTATGTTGTAACTGAGTTGTTAGAATAACGAGACACAGGATGACAAAGAGAGATCTAGAACAGCTGCTTTGAGAGAAGAGAGAAGAGAGAAGCGAGAAGAGAGTGTTTGAATACCAGGATTCAAAGTATTGCAAGGGGCACAACCTTGTCATTTCATGAATCCAAACACAAGTAAGTTTGGTTTATAAGCTGTGTCACTAACCACTTCCCCAAGCCACTATCATTGTAAATAGAATCATTAATGTTTAAAAAATAATAGCACCTACATTGTGACAACAACCGATTTTGGTTGGACCGGTGCACTTGCCACCAGCGCAAACTTGGTAAAGCCGTATTTCGAAACAGGATCTGTCGGAACAATCGGAGGAAAGTCTGTGTCAATCTCGCCATCGTCTTCCGCCATGTGCAGTGAGAACTTGTTGAGGAAGTCGCTGAAAATGTAGAAAGATCATAGATGCAAACAGAAAATAGAATGACCAATAACAAATATAATAATATAATTCATTTCTTTGCTCCAGGGGACGGCGTGGGCTAGTGGTTAAGTGGCGTGGCTCACAACCAGAAGGTGCTGGGTTCGATCCCCATCACAGCACCAGCCGTTACCCTGGGGAAGCAAACCTGGCCTTTTTAGACTGGATCCGAACATTTCCAGTGCTATTTTCATAGCACTGGTTCTATATTATCAAGTTACTAGCACATGTACACCCCTTTCTAGTCATTTTACACCGTGCTGAGAAGGTTACAGTGGTTTCATATTTTTCAACCCAGGTACGGCGTGTGTGAAAAGACAATGAGGCCAACCTTAAATCTTCCCTTGAGGACGGCGTGGGCTAGTAGTTAAGTGACACGGCTCACAATCCGAAGGTGCTGGGTTCGCTCCCCATCACAGCACCGGCCGTTACCCCTGGGAAGCAAAATCTTAGAAAATGCAGGAGGAAGCAGACACTTACATAAAATGCATGCCAAAGTCGGATGCACTGGGCCGACAGATGCAAAATAAAAACATAATGCAATGCACACCACCTTGGGGAATAGAAAAACAAGGCGAACGCCCAAAATAATAAAAAATTAATCAATCTTTCCCCCATCTAATGGCTTCCAGAAAATAAACATGTCTGAAAATGAAAGAAAAAGTGGGGGGGGGGGTGTGGGGGGGGCCACACAGAGAAAGAGAGAAGGAAAGAAAGAGAGTAATAAAGTGTTCTGCACAACCAACATTTCTTTATGGATGTGAATCATGGACAATAAGTTGCAGATTAATCAAATCAATTGTTCAACAAGTTAAAAGTTGGTCACACAGATATGTGTCCATGTGGAGAGAACAAACAAACAGTTACACATGTTCTCTAGGCCTGCCGGCTCCATTAGAGGAGTGTGGTTGAGTTCTGCTTTTCGCCCATGTCACTTATATAAAAATGAACTCATATGTTGGTGGTACTGGTTGGGCTTGTACCTGGCCACGTTGAACAAATGGAATCTGTCGCTCCTCTTTTCCTGCCTCTCTACTCATGACTCTGGTTTAACTTCCTGCCTCTCTACTCATGACTCTGGTTTAACTTCCTGCCTCTCTACTCATGACTCTGGTTTAACTTCCTGCCTCTCTACTCATGACTCTGGTTTAACTTCCTGCCTCTCTACTCATGACTCTGGTTTAACTTCCTGCCTCTCTACTCATGACTCTGGTTTAACTTCCTGCCTCTCTACTCATGACTCTGGTTTAACTATCTCTATGAACTTTCCTACACATAAATTCAGAAAAAAACACAAAATGAAGGATACATCTATGCACAAACAACAATGATATTTTTATTCCCTTATAACACACAGCTTTCTATCACTCTCCTACATAAATGGCCCTTGTATAAAAATGACTCTCCTCAATTCAACTCTACTGCAACTGTATCTAACTATATAAACTTCTGTCACCAGACTTTCATTCCTAGTTATTCTGCTTGTTATAGGTGTATATAAATATAATCTGTTATATTACGAAACTTTGTGTGAATAAACATGGATCGTTGGTTCGTAGTTGTTAACCCAGGTGGTCGTCCTTGGCTCTATTCTCTCTTCTTTACCTAACTTCTGTTCTAATTCGAACGTCTCACAAATACTGGCGATTTTAGTCGACTCTTCTGTTTGCTGCTTCTCTTGGATGCTTCACTCGTTATGATGTCGAATGAGATTCAAGCGACTCATTGAATGCGCGGATTACTGAACAGAATCGACCACTACATGTGGGACTTGAGTGTAGGAGTCTGCTCTGGACGTTAAACACTTCAATATTTCTTTTTTTAATGATGGAAGGTTACACTGGTCCTTTTCTTTCCAACTCAGGCACAACTCAGTTGATGGTTCTACCTGTCTGTAATCTGTAATCCTGGTATTCCATCAGGCATATCAAGTGTCTAATACCAGGTTTTAAATGTTGTTTAAACTTATTTCACTATTTCCCTTTTGTTCAGGCCATCTCTCCATCTCGTTGGTGGAAATCGTGCACTTAAAGTTGTAGGGCCATCCGGACATCACTTTTCATGTCCATTTGTTGTCAGGTATATGCAACACATGCCTGGCCCATCTGCATTTTCTTTACAATGCTCAACTGAGATGACCTTATCTTACCATTCAAACAACATATCAATCTAACGCTGCATTTGTCAAGGCCATACAATCTCCCCAAAACTCTTCTTAACAGCAGACCTTGAGTAAGTCTTTAGAAAATTTAATTGGGAAGATAAAGGCATTTACATAGACGGAAAAAAGTTCACTCATTTAAGGCCTGCATTGTTTGCTTTGTTGAGCTCATTTAGGCATCGATCAGCCTCTGGCTCTGTGACTGAGAATGACTATGTCATCAGCAAACCTTCAAATGAATAGGAAAGAAAACCCAATACTGAATACCTTTTACCCACAGGACAAACTGCGGCTAGAAAATTATTCCGTCAATAACGTGAATTCGTACATTTACATGGGCCAAGAAATAACTCTTCAAAAATAAATCATGAAATTTCATATAGGATAACAGCAGGATGTTTCGCTTCGATCATATCAAACCTTATTTCAACAGATGAGAAATGATAAGGCAAGAGCTCACCCCTTCAACAGCTTGGCCATTCCAGCAAGCCAGGTACATGACCAAATGGGAAACCGAACATACTGGTGACACCAAAAACGATGCCTATTACCAGTTGAACCGAAGAGAGCAGGTCGTTGTCTTCAGATTTCGCACTGGCCACAACAGACTGAGGTACCACCTATTCAACAAATTGAAGATAGGTGGTACCGACGAATGCCCGTGCGGTACCGGTAAAATGACCGCTGAACATCTGCTGCAGAACTGCCCGACATACGAGGATCAGAGAGAGCAGATGTGGCCATCACCAGTGGAACTGCAAGACAAGCTCTATGGTAATGGTGACAGCCTCAGGATGACCGCCGCTTTTTTCGAAAAAATAATGGTTACTGTCTGACTGCGTACGAAGAAGAAGAAGAAGAAGAAGAACTATCACCGTCTCGTGAAGCAAACATTACATGCCCTCACTGCCTGCGATTATGCAGATCCTAAATCGGACTCGTCAGCCATCTTCGCACACATCCACAACCTCAACTCACAGAATACTCGATTGAAAAAAAAACCGTTGAATGAAAAGAGAAAAGGTCTTCATCACCCGTGATGGACGAACAACAACACCTGTACCATATACTAAAGCAAGACATTGAAGAAGAAAATTGACCATCCAGTCTCACAGAAGTTGAGGCCTTCTACAATGAGTGCCTACAGTCCACATACTCACTTTGGGTCTATTTGGCCCGCCACGGACTGCAGATCTGGCTTCCTGCCCTCCTGTGTGTACTGCCAACAGACTAAGCCAATGACCTCCTGGGCTTTGGCATTGGCAGTCACGATTATGGACATAGGATATGCTCGCTGCTCTGGGGGAGCAAAGGCCAAGAAAATATCCAGCTTTCGAGTGGGTAGCCCTCCTGCCGTCTACAACAAAAGTGTCTTGTCAGTTAATTAAATACATCAGTCATATAACACAATTAAAAACCATAATCTCTCTTAGGTGCTTCTCTTCTACCCATGGGGGTGTAGAAGTCCTTTTGTGTATACTTACAATTACGTGTTCAGGCAAATAGGTGATTTGCTTGTTGTGTCTTCACATGATGGAGGAGCAATCTCCTTTTGGCCTTCATGCCTTCATAGGGTAGGAATTTGATCACCTTCAGAATATTTGCCAGGACAATTTTCAACTACCATGAGTTTTTTCACATGCACAGCTTGTACTTGGGACTTCCGAGTTTATCATGCATCTCCGATAGGACCAAGTGTTCAATCTCATCTTCCCTGAGACTAGGGGATGTTTAAAACTTGTAAGAATTGAACACCCCCAGTTTTTCACTTTTGTGAAATTTAATTATCTTGAAACTGATAATTCATAAAAATCTCTTAACAATTTAGAAAACTTTAGCGCATGGTGAAACAGGTGAATGGCTTGGCTTGGCTTCGTTCGTTCTCAATCTCCTGCTACCAAGCCCTGAAAGGGCTTTAGTAGCAGAATGTAGTCCAGAGAACGGAATGCGTTGTGTTGTAGTTTACAGCTTGACTGCGATATTTGCACCTTTCGGTCTAACACATCCAACTTCAGCAAGCATTTTTTGAGTACCGAGTTAGCATTCCCTCTTCGATCCCTTCTCCTTAGCCAGTCTGCCCTGTTGCAGCCTGTTATCCAGGATCCCCGCGTGGAGGTGTAAAAGGGTCTTGGCAGCTCTGTTTCGCTGGCCCTGACGCTAGCAGTCAGCTATGGGTCGTTGACCACTGCAGCTCATGCGCTGCTCAGCATCTTGATCCCAAACAGGTGAATAACAATTCATCGATGGTGCAAAGTCACTTGTATCGAATGCAGTACGGGATCAAGATGCTGAGCAGCGCACTGCATTTTTGGGACTGAGTCTTCCTCCCCTCTGCAATTCTTATTCTCTTAAAAACACTACACTTATGCAACCTTTTTGCAGGACTTTGCCCTTGAGATGGAATAGGGTCTTTCTCAGCTATTGTTCGCTGACCATAATGTAAGCAGCCAGCTATGTGTATGAGTGTATATCCCTTATAATCGCTTTATTTTTGTGTATGGCTTGGCTTGGCTTCGTTCGTTCTCAATCTCCCGCTACCAAGCCCTGAAAGGACTTAAGTAGCAGAATGTAGTCCAGAGAACAGAATGCGTTGTGTCGTAGTTTACAGCTTGACTGCAATATTTGCACCTTTCGGTCCAACACATCCGACTTCAGCAAGCATTTTTTGAGTACCGGGTTAGCCTTCCCTCTTCGATCCCTTCTCCTTAGCCAGTCTGCCCTGCTGCAGCCTGTTATCCAGGATCACCACGTGGAAGTGTAGAAGGGTCTTGGCAGCTCTGGTTCGCTGGCCCTGACGCTAGCAGTCAGCTATGGGTCGTTGACCGCTGCAGCTCATGCGCTGCTTAGCGTCTTTCTCTCATTGATTTAATCATCTTTTTCTTTTGATGGTATGTAACTGATACATCTAGCTGCTCATCTGCCAGTGTGTCAGCTCTCTCATTTCCTGGTATTCCACAGTGAGACGGTATCCACTGCACCATGATTTTACGCTGGCTGCTCAATGTTGACAATAAAACTTGCAGATCTGACAGCTTCCCGGATGATAGTGCTTGGAGTACTGATTTTGCATCTGTCAGAAATACCACAGGATGCGGGCCAAGGTTGGTGTTCAGCAATTTTTCTGTCGCCAATTTCATCGTTTTTATCTCTGCATCGTAATTATGGCAGAATTTCCCTGTTAGTACTGCAACTTTTTCCATAGTGTTATTTGGGAATCTCCATTGATGATTATACTAATCTGCCTATGCTGTTTACCATAGTCTCTGTCTTCAATGTATTTATTTTCATGCCAAACTCTTTGGCTGTGCTGTTAATTTGTTCCAGCAGCATTTGCAACGTTGCTGCTCATCCTCCCACTATAGCCGGGTCATCAACCAATTTTATGACATTAACTTTCATACCAGTGGCTTTGACACCCATATTACAATTTCAAACATTTTCCATCATCACCTCGGAATATGCATTATAGAGACTTGTCCATTACAATAATTTTAATTCTGTCTATGTATGAATGTATACTCATCATAATAATATGGCAACGGTTGCCTTCACTGTACAATTTTTCAGTTAGGATGACCAGTTCCCTCCCTCGCTCTTAACAGTAAGTCAGTAACCCAGCATATCGATAACAGTGGTCAAACCTGGTATCTTTACTGTGAGATGTGATAGCTCTACCATACTGATGTTCAATAATATGGTTACGTATGTGTATTGATGATTATGTTTAAAGTTCTGTCTGCATGCCATACCAAAATTGACAATGTGGTCCAGAACTTTAAACTGTTGGACACTTAAGCTAAAACATTCAACTCACCCTGCCATCAAATTTGGCATATTTGAAGAAGGGGTTGCTCCCATAAACCTCCAACTCCTTCATCTGTTGAGTGAGAATGGAGACAGGCTTTGCTTTGCTATCTGTCTCCACTGCATTCACCACTGGCTCCTCCACCTGATCTGGACATTTATCAATATCCTCGAAGGTGGCACTGTCGGACTGAATCAACGATTCTATGCTCCTAACAATAGGAAGCTCCTTTTTGTCAAAGAGATGGCCCTTGTCATCAGCTGTAATGAATTTGTAACAAAAAAAAGGAAATGTTTGAAATGTTTGATTTTGTAAATTCTTTAATCTCTAATCCTGGTTTGTTTGTTTTTTTAAATTAAAGTTTCGTTGTCCATCGCAAGCGATGATGGTGCCATCATCAGACAGTTTGTCTTGATGATGTAACTTGCACTGCTTTTGGATTACTATAGTGAGGAAGAGCTGCACTGGTCATCATCCTCACTCTCTGGTCCCGAACTACCTTGGACCAGTGGCAAGACATTAGTCAAGACGACTGGTATTCAATCAGGAAAAACAAGTGTCTGATGCCAGGTAGCCAAATATTGCTTAAACTCATTTTAGTCTTTTACCTTCGAGTATCATATTTGACCAAGGGATTTGCTCAGGTCATCTCTCCGTCTTATTGGTGAAAGTCTGTGGTCGAAGTTGTAGGGCCACCAGGACATCACTTTTTGCATGTCCATCTTTGTCACGCACGCAAACCACATCCCCCACCCAGCCCATTTGTATTTGATTAATAACGCTATCTACTGTATGGTTTCTATGCTGTGAATACAGTCCCATAGAGAGACTGTCGTTGTTCTTCACTTCTTTGCCCCTTGAGCAACTTTTTATCATTAAGTTCCATATCTTGCAGCCATATACCATGGCTGGAATAACGACACTGTTGAAAGTGTGAGCTCTTGTATTGTCATTTCTCATCTGCTGAAGTATGCGTTTGATACAATTGAAGCTGAACCTGTGAACCTTTGTGAAATCTCACAATCTTTTTTTGTGTGGGATTTCTTGGCCCAGGTAAATATAAGAATTCATGTTTACAACGGCTTAATTTACTAGCTGTAGTTTCCCTTGTAGGCAAAACGTGTTGTAAATTTTTAATGGGTAAACAATTGCATGAGCTGGTGGTTGAATGGTAAAAAATCTGGTCTCCTTACCAGGGATTCACAGGTTCAAAACCTAATTATGGCATAGGTTTATATATATATATATTTTGTTAATGTTTATTTCCATTTTTAGGGCCCACTGGGAGGATTTATAGGGCTAATGAATAAAGACTGCTTGTCCCTGAAGTCATGTGCAGTGTACAGGCTAGATTTTAATTTGATCTCCAATAGAAAAGAAAGCGAAGACTTACCATGGTTGTGAATTCGTGTCCCCTTATTCAGACGACCTGTGTCCAGACCTCTCTGCCACCCTTTTTCTTCTTCTGTGTTCATTCTCAATCTCTTGCTAACAAGCCCTGAACTGGGCTTTGCAAGTAGCAGGATGTAGTCCGGAGAATGAAATACGGTGTGTCACTAGTTTACAGCTTGATTGCAATATTTGCACCTTTCGATCCGACACATCCGTTTTCGGCAGCAGGCATTTTTTGAGTAGCGGGTTAGCCTGCCCTCTTCGATTCCTTCTCCTTAGTCAGCCTGCTCTGTTGCAGTCTGTTATCCAGTATCCCCACGCTGAGGTGTAGAGGGGTCTGGACAGCTATGGTTCGCTGGCCCTGACACTAGTAGTAAGCTATGGGTCGCTGACCACTGCAGCTCATGCGTTGCTCAACATCTTGATTCCTCAACCACCCACTCCTCAGGGTTTTTACCTACCTTGAGTAAAATAAAAACATAGCCTGCACCCTGAGCAAAGACTGCTGGAGCTTGTATCCTTCAGCACTATAGATCGTCCATAGAGACGCCAGAGATAAGAACAAACTGAGTAATTATATACTTTTTATAATTCACATGTTTGAATGGAAAGCCTAAGAAGACAGGGATTATCAGCAGCAGCGGGGGACAGCGTGGCCTAGTGGTTAAGTGGCTCACAATCCGAAGGTGCTGGGTTCGATCCCCATCACAGCACCGGCCGTTACCCCGGGGAAGTAAACCCTTAGAAAATGCAGGAGGAAGCAGACCCTTACATAAAATGCATGCTGAAGTCGGATGCATTGGGCCGACAGGCGCAAAATAAAAACCACAGTGCAACGCACACCCCCTTGGGGATTAGAAAAATAAGGCGAAAGAAAAAAAAAAAAAAAAAAAAAAATTTAGCAGCAGCTCCAAAATTAAAAACCATGTTGATCTTGAGAAAAGAAGAGATATCAGATCACCCTGGGAAAACAAACCCTGGAACTGAACAACCAGTTCAAATACATTGGAGCTTAAATCCAGGAAGAGAGATATCAAAGATGAGATGCAGAATAACAGAAAGAAGTAAATTGTCCATGTCATAAACAGAGGATGTTCCCATGTAGAATTCATGGTCTCTTACTAGAGAAAGGAGAATGGGACCTATTCATTTCCATGCCCCTTCAAGTGAGAATACTCTCCATATTCTTTGTTTATTTACCTTTGTGATAAATTCAGTGCCAACAATGAGAAAGTCAAGAGATGAACAGTGGTCCTCACTTTAGTAACAATAGTAAATTAAGCTCAATTATCTATGAAACTGGAAAATGAGACGCCTGTATTGGGTTTCAACACAGAATACTATCTTCTTCAATGATATCATCCTGGGGTGCATAAATCAAGTTTAGGCATCGCCTGGTCTTCAATAGCCTGCTTTTTGACAATATGTTTTTTTTGACTCTTTTCAACTATAACTAGAACCATACATATCCACTCCATTGACCAATTTCGTCATGTTTCCATGACTTTCTGCGACTACGCATTTTTTTTCCCCCAATTGGACTGGGTGCCATCTTTCCATTCAGTCTGTGCATCTATTAGAAAGTGTGTGCTATTTACATTTTTAAATGGCAAAAATGTATCTGCAAGCTAAAATTAGACTGGCTACTGTATTCCAAATGATTTTCTGTTCCAACAGTGCTCTTGTCCCTAGCTTGTCAAATAAACAAAGCACTTCTATAACAGAATACTGTAACCAATCTATTCAATCAGGCAGATCACATTGTATTTGATGCCTTGTAGCCAAATCTCTTTTTTCTGTTGTCCATACAATCAGCTCTTAGAAGATTTCTCCCTGTTCATGCCGTTTACTAGACCTGGGAAATGTGCAGATCAAGGGTGGCCATCACTCAGACTTTTCCCTATTGAAATTTGACCTGCTCAGTTGCATAAGGCCTATACTCTGCCTTTGATAGTGCTTGTAACCAAAAAATTTGCAGAGTTTCCCACTACCATCACTAGAAGGTATGCCGACATTGATGACATTATTTACCAGAAAAAGGCATGTTTTCAGAGAAACAGAATGCCAATCTATCATTTCGTTATCTGTTGCACTTCTGAGGGACTAACTGATGGTGGATAAACAGGACCTATTGTGTGTGTATATATGAGGTGTATTTAAAAAGCATCCAACCTTTGGGTCGGAAAAATACAATTACTCACCTGGAGGTTTGAAACCCTAAATCCCCTTCAAAGTAATCTCCCTGGGACTACATACACTTCTTCCAGAGGTCTTGTCATTGTTGGAAGCATTTCAGGAAGGCCTCTTTGGGAATGGAGTACATCTGGGTCGTCGCATTCCGCATAATGTCTTCTGTTGACTCAAATCGAGTTCTTTTTAGTGAGATTTTCAGCTTGGGAAACAGCCAAAACTCGCAATGAGTCAAGAATATGGAACCTGGTGAACCAGGGAAATGTGTTTGGCCAAGAAAGTCTGAATCAGATGCGAATAGACGGGTGTGCTGTCATAATGGAGCTGTCAAGTTGCCGTTGTCCACAGATCTGTCATTTGCGTCGAACAGTATCACGAAGGCGACGGATAACCTCCAGGTAGTACTCTTTAGTAATGTTTTGACCTTGTGGTGCATGCATACTCGTGATGCACAATCCCACAGAAGTCAAAGAAAACAGTCAAAGTATGTCATTTAACATGTATACAATTTTATTTTCTATCTTTTTAGGTTGCAACAAATTTGCAGAAAACGGATGTGTCAGACCAAAAGGCGCAAATATCGCAGTCAAGCTGTAAACTAGCGCCACAACGCATTCCATTCTCCGGACTACATCCTGCTACTTGCAAAGTCCTATTCAGGGCTTGGTAGTGGGAGATTGAGAACGAACGCAGAAGAAGAAGAAGAAGAAGGTTGCAACATAGACAAAAACCATAAAGGATCAATGCTACTTTTTCTCTGCAGACAGACAGACATTCGTGCTTATAAATATAGAAATATGTAAAGAATTTATATAAGCGAAGAGAAACCAAGATCAATCTTCAAAGCAAGACATATGTCGATCAAAGACTCACGCCTGTATGTGTCCGGAGCATCCTTCCACTGCACTGTCTTCAGTTTGATTTGATTTCTCTTTTCTTTTTTCAGCCGTTCTAACCTCTGAGCTGTGTTGGACCTTCTCCTATGGGCACCTGTTGACACAATTTTTAAAAACACTTCAGAACTAAAAAAGAAATTCTTAACCTGTAATCTGTAATCCTGTGTGCCTGACGCCAGGTAGCCAAATACTGTTTTAATTTTTTTTTAATTTTTACCCTGAAATACTATGTTTGACCAATGACTTGACTCAGTTCATCTCTACATCCCTTTGGTGGGCGACTGAGTACATGCTTATAGCCACCAGAACGCCACTTTCCGTGTCCATCTATTGTCAGGCATGCTTACTACATACCTGGTCCATCTATTGTCAGGCATGCTTACTACATACCTGGCCCATCTGTTGTTCATTAAACAATGTTGTTTTAATGACTCATTCAACTTTTGAACTATTCAACAATAATTCCTGAGTAATGCATGAGTTTTTGAACTATCGGAGGTTAAAAAAAAAATCTAGCCTGAACACTGCATCAAAACTGCAGTGGCAAGCAGCCTTTATTCTTCAGTCCTACAATTCCTCCAGGTGTACTTCAACAATGGTGTAATCCAGTGATAATAGTTAAGTATAGTTTCTACTATATTTTTACATTAGCCATCAGAGTTTCCTCACGTTCTTATTTATCATGAATTTTAATTTGTAAATCAACTAATAAAAACTTGTTCATCTTCCTGTGTAGCATAGGTCTTTAACATAGGAACGCTACGTCTCTATAGGATGGGGGTACCCAGCCCCATGTCAAAGCGTTGCTAGTTATCTCCTACATCATGCTTGGCAGGTTATAGTGTCACTGTTCTTTGCTGCCTTTTCAGGACCCGGTAACACCAGGAGAATACCAACGATCGTCGACATAATCAATCCAGAATATGTATGGTCTATGCTTGATGATAGGAAAGTTAGGAAGCAGTCATTCACATATTTCGCTATGTCTCTATTCCCTTCAGTCAGAGCATAGAGCCACCACTACAACTGGACTGCACTACTTTGTATTCAGGATCGTTGGTTGTTGCTATATCTGCAGGCCGGTCGCCATGATCTGTAGTCTTCATCAGGTCAGAGCAGCTTTTATCTCAGCTTCGCACCCTCTGGTCAGGTCTGGTATCTCATTTCCCTATAGAGTTGGCAATTCTGTAGAATGTGTTCAGGATTCTGCCCCCCCCCCCCTCCCCCCCCTGTTCCACATGGGCATTCATCGGTGCGTGAGATCTCTGGTTGATATAGAGTTCTAGAAATCTGCAGTGACCAGAACTCTGGCAAAACAAAGTAGTCTATTGATTTCTTTTGAGTTGGTGAATTGGGTCTGGTCTACTGTTTATGTTCATGTCTGTCCTCCATTGGTGTATATACTGATTTCTGATGATTTTCTTGATCTCTCTGTATGATGCTCGATGATGAAACCATGCCTTTTAACTGCAGGTCTGCACTAAAGTACTCTGCATGTTCCTACGGTGGTGATTGTAGCAATTTGTTTCACACAATGAGATTGCTAGCCTAGTGCACAACTCTTTGAAATTACCATTTATGACATGCATGGATATGTAGTGCCCTGTCCCTTTCTTGACAGTAAAGGATTCCAGAATCCAGGCGCAGATACAAAGTAATGATCTGAAAAAATGTATGGACTTATAGGTCAATGTTTCATAGTTACAAGTGAAGAGCCAAAAAAAAAAAAGAAGCCAGATGTAAAACTTTCTCTGGGGTGTCTAATTGGTCAAAGATTCTACCTAGCCACCTCAGACTGAGATAGGTAATACAGATGAATATGTCTGAGGAACTGACAAAACGACTACCAATGTATTTGCTACACAAGTGTTCCTCATACAAAGAACAGAAAAAGCACATATGACAATCGCAAGTGCAATTTCTGGGCATGCTGTATGAAGATACAAATTATCGATTTCTATGGGATCAAGATGTTGAGCAGTGCGTGAGCTGCAGTGGTCAGCGACCCATAGCTGCCTGCTAGCGTCAGGGCCAGCGAACCAGAGCTGACAAGACCCTTCCATGCCTCCACATGATGATCCTGGATTACAGACTGTAACAGAGCAGACTGGCTAAGGAAGAGGGATTGAAGAGGGAAGGCTAACCCGGTATTCAAAAATGCCTGCTGAAGTCAGATGTGTCGAACCAAAAGGTGCAAATATTGCAGTCAGGCTGTAAACTTCCATTCTTGGGACAACATACTGCTACTTGCAAAGCCATTTTCTGGGCTTGGTAGCTGGAGATTGAGAACAAACGAAGAAGAGGAATCGCTTTCATTAGCTATATTCATGTGTGCGACGAAGAAGGACAAGTTCTATAAACATACCAAATAGTCAAACTGACCACTGCTTTCTTTAGCTATATTCATGTGTGCGACGAAGAAGGACAAGTTCTATAAACATACCAAATAGTCAAACTGACCACTGCTTTCTTTAGCTATATTCATTTGTGCGACGAAGAAGGACAAGTTCTATAAACATACCAAATAGTCAAACTGACCACTGCTTTCTTTAGCTATATTCATGTGTGCGACGAAGAAGGACAAGTTCTATAAACATACCAAATAGTCAAACTGACCACTGCTTTCTTTAGCTATATTCGTGTGTGCGACGAAGAAGGACAAGTTCTATAAACATACCAAATAGTCAAACTGACCACTGCTTTCTTTAGCTATATTCATTTGTGCGACGAAGAAGGACAAGTTCTATAAACATACCAAATAGTCAAACTGACCACTGCTTTCTTTAGCTATATTCATGTGTGCGACGAAGAAGGACAAGTTCTATAAACATACCAAATAGTCAAACTGACCACTGCTTTCTTTAGCTATATTCATGTGTGCGACGAAGAAGGACAAGTTCTATAAACATACCAAAAAGTCGAACTGACCACTGCTTTCTTTAGCTATATTCATGTGTGCGACGAAGAAGGACAAGTTCTATAAACATACCAAAAACGTCAAACTGACCACTGCTTTCTTTAGCTATATTCATTTGTGCGACGAAGAAGGACAAGTTCTATAAACATACCAAATAGTCGAACTGACCACTGCTTTCTTTAGCTATATTCATGTGTGTGACGAAGAAGGACAAGTTCTATAAACATACCAAAAAGTCAAACTGACCACTGCTTTCTTTAGCTATATTCATGTGTGCGACGAAGAAGGACAAGTTCTATAAACATAACAAAAACGTCAAACTGACCACTGCTTTCTTTAGCTATATTCATGTGTGCGACGAAGAAGGACAAGTTCTATGAACATACCAAAAAGTCTAACTGACCACTGCTTTCTTTAACTATATTCATGTGTGCGACGAAGAAGGACAAGTTCTATAAACATAACAAAAACGTCAAACTGACCACTGCTTTCTTTAGCTATATTCATGTGTGCGACGAAGAAGGACAAGTTCTATAAACATACCAAAAACGTCAAACAACCACTGCTTTCTTTAGCTATATTCATGTGTGCGACGAAGAAGGACAAGTTCTATAAACATACCAAAAACGTCAAACTGACCACTGCTTTCTTTAGCTATATTCATGTGTGCGACGAAGAAGGACAAGTTCTATAAACATACCAAAAACGTCAAACTGACCACTGCTTTCTTTAGCTATATTCATGTGTGCGACGAAGAAGGAGAAGTTCTATAAACATACCAAAAAGTCAAACTGACCACTGCTTTCTTTAGACATGTTTAAGCTGCTGTCTTAAATTGTTTGAAAAAGAAACGACAACATCACCACTTACCAAAGTCCATGTCAGGATGGATGTCCATAGACCCTTTGATTTCAGTGTCAGAAGGGCAGTCACTGTTGCTGTCACTGCGACTGTTGAAATTATTTCTGTTGTACCTGCAATGAGATGGTGCTATTTTAATAACACCTCACATACCTACAACATTACGTATCATTTGGTTTTACCTACTAGGACTGGTTTAACGTTTGTTTTGAGTTCGTTGATTTAGTCAAGTAAAACAAAATCATACATGATATTATAGGTATGTGAGGAGTTATTAAAATGCTAATATGGCTGTGAATCATGGCACATAACTAAGAGTATCGCATCCAGACTTTTCAACACTAATGTAAAGTTGGTCTCACTATATGGCTGGGTAACATGTCATGTGACTAGAAGGGGGTCCAGAAGCCAAAGTATTCAGTGTAACCTATATTACATGTCAGTAAAGTACTACTACTGCTGCTACTACTTCTACTACTGCCGCTGCTACTACCTCTACTACTGCTGCTGCTACTACTATTACTACTATTAACACTAGTCTACTACCACTACTACTACTATGACTATTACTACTATTAACACAAGTCTACTACTACTACTACTACTATGATTAGTACTACTATTAACCCTAGTCTACTACCACTACTACGACTAGTACTACTATTAACACTAGTCTACTACTACTATGACTAGTACTACTATTAACCCTAGTCTACTACCACTACTACTACTATGACTAGTACTACTATGAACCCTAGTCTACTACCCCTACTACTACTATGACTAGTACTACTATTAACACTAGTCTACTACCACTACTACTACTATGACTAGTACTACTATTAACACTAGTCTACTACTACTACTACTACTATGACTAGTACTACTATTAACACTAGTCTACTACTACTACTATGACTAGTACTACTGTTAACCCTAGTCTACTACCCCTACTACTACTATGACTAGTACTCAAGGCAAAGGTCGCCCTCCATTATAGACGATGATGGCATAATTTATTTGCTAGCACTATTTTTAGTAAGGATTAACTGCCCTACTTTTTATCCTCACTCTCTCGTCTCGAGCTGCCCTACCCCAGTGGCAAGTCAAGGACAAGACGACTAGGGGGTGACTACGAGATACAGGGGACACTGCATCAAGCATCCATGAAAAAGATGGCGGAGTCCGGAGTCGAACCCACACCACCTGATCATGAGGCTGACGGCTTAACCACTTCGCCACGGAATCCCCCTGACTAGTACTACTATTAACAATATTCTTCTACGACTACTACTACTATGACTAATACTACTATTAACACTAGTCTACTACTATTATGACTAGTACTACTATTAACACTTGTCTACTACCACTGTTACCACTACTATTAGTACTACTGTAAAAGAGCCATGTAAAATGATAGAGGTAAAAGTTAAAATGCTTCTTTGCTCATGTTAGAAGACTTCTTCCGGGTGGAAATTTTAATTAACTCAGTAATCACATGATAACTAGGTTAAACACTGGATTAATAAATTAGTAGTCATCAGAGTAGACTTAGTGTGGCTTTTATCTGAACACATGTGAACAGGGTATGTGCGGGTTGAGCCACAAGTACATTACTTAAGACGAATATAACAGTTAGATTGGTTGATGGAACTGAAGCATAAATTTAGGGCGGACAGAAAGCTAAAAGAACAATGACAATGAAACATCCTTTATATGTATTTAATGAGAGGAGAACAAGCTCAGAAAGAGAGAGATAGAAGAATGTGACCGTGACACTTTTTCCAGCATCTGTAGCAGGTTTTTTTAAATATAAATCATCTCTTCAAAAAGTATTCTCACAAATCAGTAGCCCAGAAAAAAAAGAGCAAGAAAGAACAAGTGAAAAATAAAAGAAGGTGTCAACAAACACCGTTTCAATTTGGATTAAGTGCTGCTTCAACTAAATTTCTTCCCTACAGAGTGATGAAACTGTTAAAAAGCTTCATTTCCAAACAATGAGCAGTTCATTTTGGTAATCACGCATATAATTTCAGACATATGTAGAAAATGAAAATCAGAAGAAACAGACATACAGGCACATGTGGAAATGAATTTGGAAAATGAGAGTAGTACTCATAATGTAGACTTTGACATTGGATGTAACACAACCGAGTTTCCGTGATAAAGGGAAATAGAAAATTATGTTATGAATGGTTCCATCCCTCTGCCTAAAACATTCTTAAAAGATACCTAACTTAAACTCATCTTAGCTTAACTTAGCATCTTTATCCTTGTTTAGAAGACTCTACAGAGTCTGTATACAACCAGTTTCATTTACATTTCATTGCTCTAAAAGCTATGCGCATCCAATCCATGCTAAAATGCATTTATTGTCCTTACCTCCCCTACTTCCTGTGGCAAAGCATTCCAAGCATTCACCACTCTCTTCAAAGATATTTTCTAATACCTAATCTGGACCTTTCTTTAGTTAATTTGTGGCTGTGCCCTCTTGTTCTTGTGGGTGGTTGCATTTTGAAAAACTTGTTATAGTCTAATTTATCCTTTCCTTTAAATATCTTATAGACATGTATTGTTACCTCAAATTCTTCTCTTTTCTAAACACTGTAGGCTGGTTTTTCTCTTTCCTCATAACTGTAATTCTGGAATCCCACAATTAGTTTTGTCGCTCTTCTTTGTATCCTTTTCAGAATGCTTATATCTCCTGTTTGATAAGGACTCCACACCTGTACACAGTACTCCAATCTAGGTCTTTTCTTCTTCTTCTTCGTACGCTGTCAAACGTCAACCTGTATTTGCTCGAAGAAAGCGGCGGTCATCCTGAGGCTGTCGACACTGCCATAGAGCTTATCTAGTGTTGCCACTGGTGATGGCCACATGTTTCTTTGGTCCTCCTCAAATGTCAGGCAGTTTTGCAGCAGATGTTCAGCGGTAATTTTCCCGATACCACAAGTGCATTCGTCAGTGCCACCTATCTTCAGTTTATTGATTAGGTGGTACCTCAGTCTGTTGTGGCCTGTGCGGAGTCTGAAGAACACGATCTGCTCTCTTCTGTTCAGCGGGTAGTAGGCATCATTTTTTGTGTAGCCAGTATGTTCTGTTTCCCATTTGGCCATGTATGTATGTGGCCCTAATAAACCTTTTGGACTCTTCGTAAGTCACACTAGAATCTGGTTGTGGTAGTCTTGCACCTTCTTTTGCCAGTCTGTCTGCCTCCTCGTTGCCTTGGATGTTACAGTGAGATGGAACCCAGTGTATTACTACTCTTTTTGGTGCGGACTGCTGGCATAGTTGACAGAGTACTGCTCTTAAATCATTAAGTTCTGTATTTTTCTGGCTTTTTAGTGCTGTGACTACGGCCAGGGCATCTGTAAACAGGACTATCTAGCTTTCATTGCTTTCGACTGTCAGCATTGCTTCTACTGCAGCCCTCAGTGCCTCTGCCTCCGCTCTGAAATTGCTTGAGAATTTTCCAGTTGCCACTGACAGTGTTATTTTTCTACGATTTGGTAGGCTCAGGAATACCCCTGCCCCTCCGTTCTGTGTTGTTTGTTACAGAACCGTCGGTGTATGCATGGGTCCAATCCATGCTTGGGTAGTTTTCCGTTATGTACCTCAGGGTTATGTCTCTTCTTTCTTTTTTAGTCTGGCTATTCTTGTTTCCAATGCCTGGTATATTTTCTACCACCTCCAGAGTGATATGCTGCTTCCAGGTAGGTTTGTGTACAGTAGGGATGGGCTTTGGTATTGTTACGGTGTTCATAGGGTCTTCGCTCATCTTTGCTTTGGCTATTTCTGCAAAGTTTCTCCGCTTTAGTTTCCCATTTCCAAATCTATTTAGTCTCTGATGCATTGGATGGTCTGTCAGTCTTCTGAATTTCTCTGCTTCCTGCTGGGCTCTGCAGTCTCTTCTGTCGGTCATGGATTGCAGATTTGTAATCTTATCAAGCTCTACAATTGGCGTTGACTTCATGCCTCCTGTTATAACTCTCATGGCTTGGTTTTGAAGTTTGCTAATTTTATCAAAGTTCGCCTTTGCTGCTGTTGTCCATGCCGCAATGCCATACTCGAGAACTGGTCTCACTCTTCCATTGTACAGTTTCTTTAGTATTCTTTCGTCTGCTTCCCAGCTTGTGCCAGCAAGTTTCCTCATGGTTGCCATTCTTTGTCTCGCTCTCATTCGGTTTCTCTCGATCTGAATTTTCCATGTCATGCGCCGATCAAATGTGACTCCCAGGTAGTTTGGGTTGTCGTTTGGCCGCAGATATTTGCCGTTAAGACTTATTTTGGTGTTCTGGGGTTTATTTGAAAGCGAGAATATCGTATATGTTGTTTTTTCCTCATTTATTTTGACCAGCCATGAGTTCGCCCACTCCTCCAACGATGTTAGGCCCTGCTGCATCCGATTGTTTGCTATGGTGAGATTTTTCTCAGAGGTCCACATAGCCAGATCGTCTGCAAACATGAAGCTGTGGACTCTTCTTGGTATATTTTCTGTGATGTTGTTTATATACACCAGAAAAAGTGTGCGTGACAGTACTCCTCCTTGGGGTACTCCCTGCTCAAGTGTCACCTTTTTGCTCATCTGCCCTTGTACTTGAACTCTGCTTGTTCTGTTTTTGAGGTAGTGGCTGATCCATCTGTACATTTTCCCACAAATTTCACTTCTTCGTAGCTTGACTTTAAGTCCCTCTTTCCACACCTTGTCAAATGCCTTCTCTAAATCCACCCAAACCGCTACTGTGTGTTTTTTCTCCTGGTAAGCATCCTCTATTTCCTGGGCTATGAGAGTGATCTGGTCCTCGGTGGATCTTAACTTAACATCTTTATACTGGTTTAGAAGACCCTGCAGAGTCTGTATACAACCAGTTACATTTACATCACCTTGCTCTAAAATCTATGCGCATCCAGTTTATTCTTAAATGCATTAACTGTCCCTGCCTCCACTACCTCCCCTGGCAATGCATTCCAAGCAGACACCACTCTCTGACTAAAAAAATCTGTGCTGTCTAAAACCTGCTTGCTGTGGAATTAGTATGTGTTTTTCTTCCATGTGCCACATCAGTCTGGTGTTTATCATACGCTCCATCAGTTTTCCTACACAGCTCAGTAGACTGATAGGCCTGTTTCCATTTGGATCTGTTCTATCTTTTTCTTTCTTTGGTACTGGTACAAGTACAGCGTCTTTCCGTGCCTGCGGTACAATTCCCCTTTTCCAGCTTTGGTTCAGGACTGATAGTAACTTCCTCTTTGCTGTTTGGCCCAACCCCATCAGCATTTCGTTTGTTACCCCATCTTTTCCGGGCGATTTCTTTTTCTTTAAAGTTCTCATGGCCTCATCCATTTCATTCATTGTTAGTTTTGCCATCATGTGCTCCTCTGGTGCCATTTTGATGTAGGGACATCAATGTGGTTTGCTCTGGCATAATGTTCAATGAAGGCGTTTGCTGCTTTTTTTCCGGTAAGCATGTTGTCGCCCTGCTTGATGGTAATTTGTTTATTTGATGGTGTTTCGTCATTCATGGCTCTGACTAAATTCCATAGTTTGTTTCCTTCTTTATCTAGATTGAGGCTTTCTGTTTTGTTTTTTCCAGCTGTCTCTTCTTATTTGGTTCAGTGTTCTTTTGTATTTCGCAGTGATGGCCTTGAGGGCGATATTTGCTTCCATAGATTGCTCTCTCTCTGCCATGTTACTAGCATTTCTGCAGTTCATGATTCCTCTGATGATCCATCTGTGTAGACGTGCGTCCACATGGGTTGAGGATAGGCGTCTCCAATATGCTTTAGGTTTTTTCTCTCAATGCATGGTCTGATTCTTCCACCTTTCTATCGATACCTGGTATTTTCGCTTCCACCGTGAAGTTGGGCTGTTGGTCTGTATTCTCATATACTTGTATCATTTTCCATGTTGTTGGACATTTTGATATGATGTCACTGTTCCTGGCTGTAAGGGCTTTTGATAGATGATTGAAGCTTGTTCTTTTTATGGGGTTTTTTGTTTTCATTGACTTTTCCCTGCATTGGATATTTATTCATACACTTGTATTTTTCTGTCAGGTTTAGTATTTTTCCTTCTCTGCGCTCACCGAGGCTCTGGAGGCCTGCTACCGCTTCCAGTTCTCTAATTGGGGTGCTTCGTAGACCTCTGGTAATAATTCTAAGTCCGGTATTCTGTGCCTTGTCTAGTTTCTGTAGGTTGGTCTTTGCCGCTGTTGCATAGGCACCCATGCCATTTTATAGTGTTGCCCGTACGTATCCAGTGTAGACCTGTCTGACTGTGTTTGCATCTGCGCCCCAGTTTGTCCCTGCCAGTTTATTCATCAGCCTTAGTCTGAGCGTGGCCTTCTTTTGAGTATCCTCTATGTGTGTCATATCTCATTCCTAGGTATGTAGGATTGTTTTCTCTAGGAAGTAGGCTATTTTCTAAATATAGGTCGACCTGCTCTGGCTTTGTAGAGAGCGAGAAGAGTGTTGGGAGGGTCTTGCTTTTGTTTATTGTGACACCCCATGAGTCTGCCCATTTCTTTACTGCATTAATTGCTTCCTGCATTCTTGCTTTTGCGGTTCCAATGTTTTCCTGGGTCCATATGGCCAGGTCATCCGCATGGAGTGCCTTGTGAATGTGTAGTCTGAACTGTTTTGGCAGATCATTAATGAAAAGGATAAACAAGGTAGAGGATAGTGATCCTCCCTGAGGAACCCCCTCATGCAGTTTGACCATTTTGCTCCTGTGTTCTTCCAGCCTGACTCTCGCACATCGTGAGTGGAGGTAGTCTTTGATCCAGTCAAAATGGAGAACATAAAGAAGAAAACTAACAGTGTGCTCTATTCCACTCCTCTCTCGTCTTTCATACCCTTTTATGCCTTACAGGCTACATCTTAGTGGTCTCAAGGTAAGGTGTCCGCCTCGGGTGCAGGAGGTTATGGGTTCAAATCACGGCGGAGATCAGGTTTATTTTACATGGATCTTCTGGCAAAATTTCCTTCATCTCTTGATAGTGAGATCGGACTCACGTGTCAAGTGTTGTGCACGTTAAAAATTCTTTGGCAGTTTAAAATTGAAAAGAGTAGGCTTAACAGCCACTGCCCAGACAAAATTCAAGTTAAAAATCTATCCAAGTTATTTTACCTTTCCCCGGGTGGTTTGTTAAGAGCAGCTATAGGCTGCGCCTAAATGGCTGTCGGTCTACTTAGCAGGAGTGTTTGAGTCTATTAAGAAGGACTCGCACATTGGTTAAACCGCATTTCAAGAAACTGGTTGTATGCAGACTCTGTAGAGTCTTCTAAACCAGAACAAAGATATTAAGTTAAGTTATGGTATAAAACAGTAATGGATGAAAAAAGGAGCACTAATAGAGAATGGAAGAGGGCCATGAAAACATTAATAGCCCTGATAAAATTCCTTTCAGAGACCTTGCATGTGACTAAGAGTATGACACCATGACGTATGACACCATGACTGAAGAACTTCGCCAACAGATTTCTTCATAGTACACTTCATCTGAAGAACTTCACCAACAGATTTCTTCATAGTATACTTAATCTGAAGACCTTCACTAACAGATGTCTTCATCTGAAAATCTTCACCAACAGATGTCTTCATAGTATACTTCATCTGAAGACCTTCACCAACAAATGTCTTCATAGTATACTTCATCTGAAGAACTTCACCAACAGATGTCTTCATCTGAAGACCTTCACCAACAGATGTCTTCATCTGAAGACCTTCACCAACAGATGTCTTCATAGTATACTTCATCTGAAGACCTTCACCAACAGATGACTTCGTAGCATACTTCATCTGAAGACCTTCACCAACTTTATAATATACTTAATTTTAGATGACCAAAGATAATAGAAAACTTAAATCTTCTATACAAAAAAACATAACAATCAATACACTGAATATTGGGAAGAGAATGTGGAGATGGATATGGCACAACTTCAGAAAGAAACTCCGTAGTATAACCACCAAACAAGTGTTGGATTGGAATGCACAAGAAAAGAGACGAGTAGGTAGGCAAAAAACACTTGGCAAATAAAAATGACCAGTGCAGCTGGAGTCTTGTGAGTGGAACTTGATAAGACAGCCCAGAATAGGAACAGATGGAGAGAGTCCGTTGTGTCTCAACATTCCAAGCCTGGTAGGTTACAGTGTTACTACTCTTTGCTCCTTTTTCAGGCACCAGTAATACATGGGTGTATAGGAAAACTATATAAATTTAAACTATCATATGTGAAATGTTATATAAATTAAAACTATCATAGGTAAAAAAAAACATATAAATGAAAACTAATACATGGACATAATATATATAAAAACTTATATAAATGAAAATGATCAGATGTGAAAAATATATAAATGAAAACTGTGCAAAATATAATGAAAATATATATAAACGACAACTAACATATGTGAAAACTACATAAATTAAAACTAACATATATGAAAATTATATAAACTAACACAAAACTTTCATAAATTAAAACTTATTTAAATTAAAACTAACATATGAAAACATTTAAAGGAAAATTAACATATGCAAATAATTTATGAAAATATATTTAAATGACAACTAACATGTGAAAAATATATAAATTAAAACTGGATAGACAGCATAAACGAGACCTGTCGTAAAATGGGGAAAAATGTTACTCAAGCCACGAGAGAGGTGAAAGACAAATATATATCATGATTACATAACATGACACTGGACTACAACCCGGTAGAAAGTGAGACGACAAAAGAAGAAGATATAAATTAAAACTAACATGTGAAAATTATATCAATGAAAACCATCATATGTGAAAACATATATAAATGAAACTATCATGTGCATATCTGTGTGTCTCACCTGTGGTTGCCTTCCTGTTTTATGTCATTATCGTCTTGTATACGACATTCAGTGATCACCCATTCTGACATGCTCGTGTCATCACTTGTCACAAAAGAATTTCTAATATGACTAATGAGAAACTCCACATTGTCCATCATAGCCATGCTCGCAGAATAAGACCTTTATTGTGGTTGCGGCAAATGTCTGAGAATTCTGGTTAATGTCGACTCCCTTCCTGTCTCGCCTTGTTTGGCTCACATTTATGAGTGCTTGCCATGAATTATTGTCTGTTCTTAGTCAGTACCCGGTAGTTACTTCCACAGATACAAGTCAGGTGATCTGAATACAAAAATGTGTTTAGGATGAAGTTAACATTAGGTTGACCAAATGTCCAGATTTAGCAAGATCATCCATCATTATTCCCACATTTTATTAACCTTGGAACATAGTCTACAATTGATCCTCTCTATCTGTTCATATAACCACTGGAGCAACTAGAAGACGTAGCATCTAGATTAGGTCTCCACATCTGGTGGACAAAAACCAAGATACAAAAACCTTGGCAGCAATCCCACAACAGCAAGAATTATTGTCAATAGCAGCCATGTCAACTCCACTCAGGATTTCATTTACCTGGACAGTAAACAAAACATGAACACATGCAGCCACCTGATATCAATTGAAGAGTTGGTGTGTATGTTTATTCTGTTCTCCCCCCCCCCCCCCCCTGACTTGCGCCTGTCTGTCCTGAGCTCATTGTACAACAGTTGTTTAGGGAGACATTCATCTGACGAGCAAAAAACATGCCTAGTAATTTCAATTTGGGCCCTCTGAAGCAGTGTATGGATGTCAGACAATCTTGTTCTGGTAAGGACTACAGAATTGGGCACTCTATCTTGCCAGCCGATCCTGAGGAGACAGCTTACAAGGCAATGATTAAGTTTCCTGACATGTCTGCTACAGGTTGTCCTTGTATCACATATGTACAGACTGGTGGTTAACACAACAGCATTGATACACATTGACCTTAGTGGCCAACACAGATTCCTTGCCAGTCTCAAACGTTTGCTCATAGTCATCCAAAAGCAGTGCTCGCCTTGGAAATCCCGTTGTGGACCTCAGAGTCTATACTTACTTCTCTGGTGTGAGTACTACCAAGGTAGGTAAAACTATCAACTACTTGTTGTTGTTGTTAGCGAATGCCCACAATAAGCAGGTTACACTTTTGTGCGCTCTGAAAAGGGCGTTAAGTGGCAGGTTTTCGTAGCTTTCCTCACATTCCGAGCGTGCTGATGAAGGTGGACCGGGGTCCTCCAGGCGGCTGTGCTATGATTGACGCTCACTTCTACGTGCATCACGTCAAATTTCACCTTGTTAGCCAGACTGTTGTCCTCGACAACAGCCTGTTTCCAGGACAACCAACAAGGAGGTCAGGTGAGGGTCTTGGCCAGTATATTTCTCCTGACCCTGGCTAACATTGTCTGATCAATGTGTTTTGCCTGATCAGACGTTAGCCTCATTGTCCCTTCCAACTACTTGTAGATGTTAGCCATGTTCAATAATGTTTGGTCCGATGTAGAGCTCTGCGAGCGCAGGTAGAAACATTAGCTTCGTTTTCTTGGTGTTGACCGTGAGACCAAAGTCAGTGCATGCAGTTGAAATCTTATCCATGGTTGTCTGCATGTCCTATTCTGAATACGTGTTAATGGCATAGCCATGAGCAAAAGGAAATCTAAGATCATTGCTTCTTCCACTTTTGTAATGGACCTTAGGTGCCTCAGACTGAAGAGCTGATCAGCTGTCCAGTATCTGATATGCATGCCAGTGTCACAGCCATGTGTAGCATCAGAAAGCATGGCTGCAAATAACATGCTAAAGAGTGCTGGGGCCAGCACACAGCCCTGTTTGACTCCATTGATGACTTGGAACGCTTGCAGAAAGTTCACCATCATTCAGTACACTAGCCGACATATCATCATGAAATTGGAGGATAAATGTGAAGAATTATTCGGGCCAAAAAAAGTTTGTCCTGATTTTCCAGAGACCGCCTCTGTTGACGGTGTCAGAGGTATACTGAAGAAGGTGGACCTGGGTTATTCTTGCTGTAGAGCAACACAAGGCTACTCAGTAGGTTCACCACTATGGGGATCACATTGTGGATCCCCACCTCATTGACTACAGTCAATTTTCAGCTTCACATCAAGGATATGATGTGAAACCTTGATCAGTGTGCTTCATTTTACCTTGACACTAGCCTATACACTCTCATTTTGTTAAAATTAAACTAACCTTTTTAGTTGAAATATTTGAAAATGTCATTCTTTTTTTTTTTAAAAAAAAAGCTAGTTATCAGTTTCTAAATATGCTATCTGGGTAATAATATGTTACACTTCAAAATCTGATCCATAACAAATGTGAGACTCATTTTTAAGGTACACAACATATCCACGTTGAATCATAATTTCTATACAACAAATGATTTTCCTGATCAATAATAAGCAGCCCATATGTTTTCAGAGTCTGAAAGGGAAGCAAAGAATAGCTGGCATAGGGCTAGCTACCATATATATATTTTTATATGTTCTACTAGATATATTTCCGATTTTCTAAGTATTTTCCATCTAGCAGAAAAGAATACACCTACTCTAACCTTTCACGCATGTTATTAAAAGCGAGAAAATGTTATTGTGTATGGGGTTAACAAACTCATCAGGTAAACTCTCATTGAAGCTACCATTGAAAATGATCGGATCCAAGCTCCCTGTAAAGGGGCCAGCTGTAGTGGTGACCATGTGGACGTGAAAAGGTGAATCAAGTGAATAATAAATTGTTTCCACCAACCGGACTGAGACTATAAAGATCAAACAAATAGCACCTTGTCAACACAGATAATTGACTATTTCTCACATTCGTGATTCGTTAAGTTTTCTTACAAAACAGACCGACTAATTATACGAAAAAATTACACAGATCTTGGCGTGTTCTCCTTCCTTGTAAGTTTTTCTACAAACTAGGCGTAATAATCCTAATACAAATCTTAAATGTCTATGATCTTACCAACAATAAAAATAACATAAATGGCAAGATGGACATCACACAGAACAAATTATTAATATTATAGACTGAATGGACAAAAAACAAAAGTAGTAAACAAATGATAAAACAATAACTTCAACAAGTGAATAACCGCGCAGTGCTAAAAATGATGATATTGTAGACACAGAAATGATATCAGCATGCACAATTGAACGGAACGAAAAACGACGAAGAAGAGGAAGTGTCATAAGAATGAACGAACGAAGAAGAACTTAAGAAGAGGAAGTACCATTTGACCAGGATCACAGCAGACGTCCTGTCGCAGCCATGTTGTTTGGTTACCTGTTCTCGATAGTCGGTAATCGTAGTTGTCAAATATATATATCGTTCATCTATTAGAGAGGTCTCAAACCAGTGGCCCTCGAGCTTCCTGTGGATCGTGAAACGGTTTCTGTGTTTCTGTGACTCCGCGGCATTTGACGTTCTGATGTGAGCATTATATACAACAAGTTTGTTCCCGGGATCTATGTGTATGACAAGAACAAGAACAGCACCACTGCCTCACAGAGAGCATGTTATAAGAGGCGACTAATTGTGTGACATGGCATAACACCGGCCATGGTTAGGTGGTTTGTTTAGAGCAGCATAGATGGCGCCTAACAAGCTGTGCGTCTACTTCGCTCTAGTGTTTGAGTCTATTAAGATAGATTCCCACGTCGGTTAACCACCCTCCGACGCACTTGTCCCAACGCAGCGGAGTAATAAGCTAATCGAGCCTAGCCAGCTAAGCGGGAAATCCTCCTCATGACTACATCCAGCTCATAGCTGGAACCTGCACAGGGGCATCTGCCCCTGTAGAAGTACATGTCGACTAAGAACTATATACAACACAATAAAGTAGTCTACATTTTTTTCCCAACAGAAACATTGTCTACAAGTTAGTAAATTAATCAGTGGACAGGATAAATTAGACTATAACACGTTTCTCAAAGTACAACCTACTACAAGAACAAGAGAACACAGCTTAAAATTGTTTAAAGACAGGTCCAGATTAAATTTTATAAAATATGTTTGCAGCCTTCTTCTTCTCGTTCGCAATGTTCTCTCCTGTTACGTCTACGTGTGATGAAGTCCAGTTCTCTAGAAAGAGGTTGTTGTAGTGAAGAGTTTTTGGGGCTTCCAAACAGCTTTGTGTGGATATTTGTCTCCGTGGATCAGTGTACAGTACCCAATTGGCTAAGCATATAACAGCCTTACAGGATTTGTTCGGATGGCTGTGCTACCTGCCCACACATACACATTGACGATCGAGACAATTCCAGCCTGTCAATGGTCATTCTTCTTCTTCTTCGTTCATTTTCAATCTCCCACTACCAAACCTTGAAAGGGCTTAAGTAGCAGAATGTAGTCCAGAGAACGGAATGCGCTGTGTCGTAGTTTACAGCTTGGCTGCGATATTTGCACCTTTCGGTCCAACACATCCGACTTCAGCAAGCATTTTTTGAGTACCGGGTTAGCCTTCCCTCTTCGATCCCTTCTCCTTAGCCAGTCTGCCCTGCTGCAGCCTGTTATCCAGGATCACCGCGTGGAGGTGTAGAAGGGTCTTGGCAGCTATGGTTCGCTGGCCCTGACGCTAGCAATCAGCTATGGGCCGCTGACCACTGCAGCTCATGCGCTGCTCAGCATCTTGATCCCCGATGGTCATTCAATCTGTTATGTTCCATTCTCATGCGTTATTGTTCCGTTCGATCAAGTCAGTGACAGTTGTCTCTCGTTTGGTTGACTTTCGTTCTGGTATAGTGTGCTCTCTAATTCAGTCTTTTGGTTGCCGACTCCCTCTGCATTCCAATGCATAACATTCAGATGGATATTTTTGTCTCGTTGGCCAGTATTTTATCTCTTGCGCCTTTTGGCTCCACAAGGCATGCCAGGGAGACCTCCAGTAGCTGAAAGTGGGTTCTGTCAAGGTCCAGAACCCAGCACTGCTCCTACCTGGAGGGACTTCACAGTGCAAGCACCACATCTATTAGTTTTTTTTAACTTTTGTGTAGATATACAGAAAAACAGGGTCGGGCGGGTTGCTTGGTACCATGGTTGCTGGTGCGCCTTCTGACCTGGCACCTCTGTCTTCAGCACGTATGGGCTGGAGTGGGCTTCACCTCCCCCATCTGGCTCAGATAGTGGTCAATGCTTGGAATACATTGTCACATGATGTGAATGAAGTTGGAGTCAGTTGGATGCTCACAGTTATTTAGAGAGGACTTGTTGAATCGAATCTCAGTTTGTGTCAACTCATCACATAATACTAACCTATTAGGTCTGGCGGTTTCTTTGTCGAAGTCAGGAGTTATTGCTGGCTGTGGTCTATTTAACACCTTAAAATGTTATGTCCATCGTTGCTGCTCATTTTTCCGTGGTGATAATGCTGCCTGTTTTGTCTCTGGTGGGGATGTTCACAGCTGTTAATTTGTTGCATAGTTGTCCTGTGATCTGATATAGGCGTCTGTTATTTAATATTCTTTCTGCGTTATCGGCTGCTGATCATTTATTAACTGCCTCTTATCACTGCGAGCCTTAGATTGTAATGTCTTGTTTGGCATATGTCTTCGTGTGTGCTTCATGTTCAGTGGGTGTATTTGCCGCCAGGAGATTTAATTTTGCTGTGTTTTTTTCCCTATGTATAACTGCTGAATCATTTCTTTATTCTGTTGTTGATATGCCCTGTAGCTGCATCTTTCACTTTAGTTTCAGCTACAAAACGACAGTGCATTTCAACATTATATGTTGCTTGTGTGTCACGTGACGGCAATCTCTGTACATCAATCCTGTTGTTGTTGGTCTGTTGTAGAATTTCTTCAACTTGGTTGTGCATAAGTTATGGTCCCTGCTGATACCTGATAAAGTCTTATGCAGACCTCATTACCGAGGTTGAGGTCGTAAATAGCCGCTCCAGGTCCTGATGGAGTACAGTATTGTCACATCAAGCAGTTGGGTGAGAGAGATAAGTAATATGGAGAAGGACTTCAATCACACTATAGAGAAGGATCTGTGCCTGAGGACTGGCTTCATAGCTATATGTGCCTGAGGACTGGCTTCATAGCTATCTGTGCCTGAGGACTGGCTTCGTAGCTATCTGTGCCTGAGGACTGGCTTAATAGCTATCTGTGCCTGAGGACTGGCTTCATAGCTATCTGTGCCTGAGGACTGGCTTCATAGCTATCTGTGCCTGAGGACTGGCTTCATAGCTATATGTGCCTGAGGACTGGCTTCATAGCTATCTGTGCCTGAGGACTGGCTTCGTAGCTATCTGTGCCTGAGGACTGGCTTAATAGCTATCTGTGCCCAGTGCCTAAACCTAGTAAGAACTTCACGCTTCTCAGCAGCTATAGAATAATCACCCTACAGAATGTATATGGCAAATTGCTCGAGAAGGTGGTGGCCAGGAAAATAATGTTCCACCTAGAACGGGAGCACATTCTACCCTATACGCTGCTCAGCTACAGAACAACCAAGGCGACATGGGGTAACGCTGGAACCTTGCGTATGGGGATTTTCAGTCAAAGTAAGAAACAGTCGCTGTGGCTCTCGACCTGGAAGACGCAGTCAACCATGTCGATTTTGAGACGTTAATGATATGTCTGGATTAAACCCAGGGTTGGTTAGTTGAATATCAGTTGCCCTGATGGAATGAACAGTTGCGCTAAATGTGGGATCTTGCACATCAGAACCGAGGCGAAAATGTCCAGGACTGCCTCAATGGTCTCCGCTTTCATTGGTGCTGTTCAACGTCTACACAGTAAAAGTAGCCAATATTCAACCAACAGGGACAGGACGAACGTTAACATTTTCCGATGACATCCTGACATACAGGATATTAGGAAATATTTTTTTAGTCAGAGAGTGGTGTCTGCTTGGAATGCATTGCCATTGGAGGTAGTGGAGGCAGGGACAGTTAATGCATTTAAGAATAGATTGGATGCGCATATCTTTTAGAGCAAGGTGATGTAAATGTAACTGGTTGTATACAGACTCTGCAGGGTCTTCTAAACCAGTATAAAGACGTTAAGTTAAGTTAAGGACTAGCTCAGACAGGCAAGAGTTGGTCAAAGACATCCAGGAAACCTTGCAAGCAATCTCACAGTGGTGTGGCGACTCAATTTCCAAGATCAATCCGAACAAGGCCTGCATGATGGGGTGCTCTTTGAATAATTCCATAGTAAAGGCTGGACTCCCGGGCATCACATTTGAGGGTTGCACCATTGACAGGTGTGACAGGTTGAAATACCTCGGAGTGACATTTTGCTTGGCTTGGCTTCGTTCATTCTCAATCTCCCGCTACCAAACCCTGAAAGGGCTTAAGTAGCAGAATGTAGTCCAAAGAACAAAATGCGTTGTGTCGTAGTTTACAGCTTGACTGCGATATTTGCACCTTTCGGTCCAACACATACGACTTCAGCAAGCATTTTTAGTACCGGGTTAGCATTCCCTCTTCGATCCCTTCTCCTTAGCCAGTCTGCCCTGCTGCAGCCTGTTATCCAGGATCACCGCGTGGAGGTGTAGAAGGGTCTTGGCAGCTCTGGTTCGCTTTCATTGACGCTATCAGTCAGCTTTGGGTCGCTGACCACTGCTGCTCACGCGCTGCTTAGCATCTTGATCCCGGTGTGACATTTGATCGCAGTCTTTTCTATAATTGCAATGTTGACCAGACCATACAAAGATGTAAGTGAGGGCTATGAACACTCAAGACGATGGCTGCTGCCAACTTGGAACATCCCCTCCTGTTCATCCTATTTTACCAAGATGTATTGTCGGTTATCGATTACGGACTGGACATCGTCACATTATCAATAACACAGTGTGGAAGGTTGGAACGCATTCAGAATGAAGGTATGCGACTGATTCTTGGCTGCATTAGAGATACCCCGATTGTGATGATGCGGTACATGCTGGGATTGTTTTCGTGACATCCAGATATAAACTGGCACAAGTCAAAGCCTATATGCGTGTCACCACAGACACACTGCACCATCTGTACAGTAGTATCTGAGACATCAATGGGATCAAGAGAGGGGCGTCATTGATGGCACAGACAGAGAAAAGAATCGGACATGTCACCCCAACTAAGACAATAGCCAAGGGGGAAGAATGCGGCCACACTGGTGATAGAATTATAGAGTACCAGAAAGTCATCATAACCTTAGACAAGGAATGCAGAAAATGGGACAACGTGAGAGCAGAGCACGAGGTGAATCGGATGATAAAGGATAACACGCAGCAAAGTGATGGCGTCACATACACTGACGGATCAGTGCGGCTCAACGGAACATCAGGCTGGAGCTGTTTGGCTAGAGTGAGAGGACAGGTTGTTGCCGAGTGCAGTAGGGCATACAGGTCAACAACCTCCAGTTTGAGAATGGAGATGGAAACAGGGACCTCAGCGCTGAGATCGACATCTGAGACTTCTTTAACAAGGGCAGTCACCGTGACAGACACGCAAGCCGTACTTCAGAAGGTACAGAATGGATAGCAGCTGTTGAGGTCTCACACCTCCAGGGGCTGACATGAATCTACTGTCCTGGTCATGCTGGAATTCAGGGCAATGAAAGAGCCGACATCTTGGCTTCAAAAGCTCCTATTATGGGCACGTTAGTGATGAATAGGAATGGCATTGGCGCATGAAAGGACAGAGCAAAAAAGTGCTACAGGAACCATGAACATCCAGCACCTGTGCTATTTTCTGAGAGACCGAGCACCTATGGGTATGCCTGGAGGGCAGTGACGTCGATTCTTAGAAACAGACACCTGATAAAACTGTACATTCTGAAGAGGATTAAATTCATAATTACAAACTGATATTGTTCTTTCTCATATTGTCTTCAAACTTAGGTTAACCTCCTTCTTCATCGTTCACAGTCAGATAATCGCATCAATTTACCTCAAAAACTTGGAAGTTCTTCTCAGGCCTCTCTTGTCGCCATAATTTACCCCGCAATTGGGTTGAGGAGTACCATGTAGTCACTCTGCTCCTCTCGTGGAGCCAGCAGACCTGTAAGAACATGTTCCATTGTTTGTTTGCTCTCCCCACATGTGTACGTTTGCATGCCCAATTTTTAATTTTTTTTAAACAGATAATTTGTTATCCTGCAGTGGCCTGTTTGCAGCCTGAATATTTCCACTTGATATCTTCTTGACAAAGGGTAGCCTGCTTCTGCTATATCATTCTGGATGTTCTCTGTGCCACTTGTCATTGAAGTTAGACAACACAGGTCAACAGAGAACCAACTAACACATTTCATACAAGAGATCGAGGGGATGGCGTGGCCTAGTGGAACGGCTCACAACCGAAAGGTGCTGGGTTCGATCCCCATCACAGCACCGGCCGTTACCCCGGGGAAGCAAACCCTTAGAAAATGCAGGAGGAAGCAGACCCTTACATAAAATGCAGGCTGAAGTCGGATGCACTGGGCCGACAGGCGCAAAATAAAAACCACAGTGCAACGCACACCGTCTTGGGGATTAGAGAAATAAGGCGAAGATCTTTTAGGGGAAAAGAAACACACAGTCTGGGCAGATGTGGAGAAAGCCTTTGATAAAATGCGGAAAACGAAAATTTAAAAAAAAAAGAAGTCTGTTGGCGCATGTACAAATGCATAGGTCGCTTCCTTCAAAATAAATATGCCAGAATAAAGGTACAGAGTCATATACGCCATAGAATGAAATTGTAACAAGGAGTGCCACCACGGCAGTGTGCTATCACCTTCACTGTTCTTGATATTCACCAACAACATAGTGGATAAAATACAGCAGAGGGTCCACACCTCACTATACATTGATAATCTGGCTCTGTGACTCATCACGGCTATACACTGATGATCTAGATGTGTGACTCAACACGGCTATACACTGATGATCTAGATGTGTGACTCAACACGACCGACTACACACTGATGATCTAGCTCTGTGACTCATCACGGCTACACACTGATGATCTGGCTCTGTGACTCATCACGACTACACCCTGATGATCTAGCTCTGTGACTCATCACGTCTACACACTGATGATCTGGCTCTGTGACTCATCACGACTACACACTGATGATCTAGCTCTGTGACTCATCACGGCTATACACTGATGATCTGGCTCTGTGACGCATCACGGCTACACACTGATGATCTGGCTCTGTGACTCATCACGACTACACACTGATGATCTAGCTCTGTGACTCATCACGGCTACACACTGATGATCTAGATGTGTGACTCAACACGACCGACTACACACTGATGATCTAGCTATGTGACTCATCACGACTACACACTGATGATCTAGCTCTGTGACTCATCACGACTACACACTGATGATCTAGCTCTGTGACTCATCACGGCTACACACTGATGATCTAGCTCTGTGACTCATCACGACTACACACTGATGATCTAGCTCTGTGACTCATCACGACTACACACTGATGATCTAGCTCTGTGACTCATCACGGCTACACACTGGTGATCTAGATGTGTGACTCAACACGACCGACTACACACTGATGATCTAGCTCTGTGAATCATCACGGCTACACACTGATGATCTAGCTCTGTGACTCATCACGACTACACACTGATGATCTAGCTCTGTGACTCATCACGACTACACACCGATGATCTAGCTGTGTGACTCAACACGACTACACACTGATGATCTAGCTCAGTGACTCATCACGACTACACACTGATGATCTAGCTCTGTGACTCATCACGACTACACACTGATGATCTAGCTCAGTGACTCATCACGGCTACAAACTGATGATCTAGCTCTGTGACTCATCACGACTATACACTGATGATCTGGTTCTATGACTCATCACGGCTATACACTGATGATCTAGCTCTGTAACTCATCACGACTATACACTGATGATCTGGTTCTATGACTCATCACGACTACACACTGATGATCTAGCTCTGTGACTCATCACGACTATACACTGATGATCTAGCTCTGTGACTCATCACGAATACACACTGATGATCTAGCTCAGTGACTCATCACGGCTACACACTGATGATCTAGCTATGTGACTCATCCCGACAACACACTGATGATCTAGCTCTGTGACTCATGACGACTACACACTGTTATTCTAGCTCTGTGACTCATCACGGCTACACACTGATGATCTAGCTCTGTGACTCATCACGGCTACACACTGAGGATCTATCTCTGACTCATCACGACTATACACTGATGATCTGGTTCTATGACTCATCACGACTACACACCGATGATCTAGCTGTGTGACTCAACACGACTACACACTGATGATCTAGCTCTGTGACTCATCACGGCTACACACTGATGATCTAGCTCTGTGACTCATCACGACTACACACTGATGATCTAGCTTTGTGACTCATCACGACTACACACTGATAATCTAGCTCTGTGACTCATCACGACTACACACTGTTATTCTAGCTCTGTGACTCATCACGGCTACATACTGATGATCTAGCTCTGTGACTCATCACGACTACACACTGATAATCTAGCTCTGTAACTCATCACGACTACACACTGATGTTCTAGCTCTGTGACTCATCACGAATACACACTGATGATCTAGCTCTGTGACTCATCACGGCTACACACTGATGATCTAGCTCTGTGACTCATCACGGCTACACACTGAGGATCTAGCTCTGTGACTCATCACGACTATACACTGATGATCTAGCTCTGTGACTTATCACGACTATACACTGATGATCTAGCTCTGTGACTCATCACGACTACACACTGTTATTCTAGCTCTATGACTCATCACGGCTACACACTGATGATCTAGCTCTGTGACTCATCACGGCTACACACTGAGGATCTAGCTCTATGACTCATCACGACTACACGCTGATAATCTGGTTCTATGACTCATCACGGCTATTCACTGATGATCTAGCTCTGTAACTCATCACGACAATACACTGATGATCTGGTTCTATGACTCATCACGACTACACACCGATGATCTAGCTGTGTGACTCAACACGACTACACACTGATGATCTAGCTCAGTGACTCATCACGGCTACACACTGATAATCTAGCTGTGACTCATCACGACTACATACTGATGATCTAGCTCTGTGACTCATCACGACTATACACTGATGATCTGGTTATATGACTCATCACGACTACACACTGATGATCTAGCTGTGTGACTCATTACGGCTACACACTGATGATCTAGCTCAGTGACTCATCACGGCTACACACTGATGATCTAGCTCAGTGACTCATCACGGCTACACACTGATGATCTAGCTCTGTGACTCATCACGACTACACACTGATGATCTAGCTCTGTAACTCATCACGATTATACACTGATGATCTGGTTCTATGACTCATCACGACTACACACTGATGATCTAGCTATGTGACTCATCACGACTATACACTGATGATCTAGCTCTGTGACTCATCACGACTACACACTGATGATCTAGCTCTGTGACTCATCACGGCTACACACTGAGGATCTAGCTCTGTGACTCATCACGACTATACACTGATGATCTGGTTCTATGACTCATCACGACTACACACTGATGATCTAGCTCTGTGACTCATCACGACTATACACTGATGATCTAGCTCTGTGACTCATCACGAATACACACTGATGATCTAGCTCAGTGACTCATCACGGCTACACACTGATGATCTAGCTCTGTGACTCATCCCGACTACACACTGATGATCTAGCTCTGTGACTCATGACGACTACACACTGTTATTCTAGCTCTGTGACTCATCACGGCTACACACTGATGATCTAGCTCTGTGACTCATCACGGCTACACACTGAGGATCTATCTCTGACTCATCACGACTATACACTGATGATCTGGTTCTATGACTCATCACGACTACACACCGATGATCTAGCTGTGTGACTCAACACGACTACACACTGATGATCTAGCTCTGTGACTCATCACGGCTACACACTGATGATCTAGCTCTGTGACTCATCACGACTACACACTGATGATCTAGCTCTGTGACTCATCACGACTACACACTGATAATCTAGCTCTGTGACTCATGACGACTACACACTGTTATTCTAGCTCTATGACTCATCACGGCTACACACTGATGATCTAGCTCTGTGACTCATCACGACTACACACTGATAATCTAGCTCTGTAACTCATCACGACTACACACTGATGTTCTAGCTCTGTGACTCATCACGAATACACACTGATGATCTAGCTCTGTGACTCATCACGGCTACACACTGATGATCTAGATCTGTGACTCATCACGGCTACACACTGAGGATCTAGCTCTGTGACTCATCACGACTATACACTGATAATCTGGTTCTATGACTCATCACGGCTATTCACTGATGATCTAGCTCTGTAACTCATCACGACAATACACTGATGATCTGGTTCTATGACTCATCACGACTACACACCGATGATCTAGCTGTGTGACACAACACGACTACACACTGATGATCTAGCTCAGTGACTCATCACGGCTACACACTGATGATCTAGCTCTGTGACTCATCACGACTACACACTGATGATCTAGCTCTGTGACTCATCACGACTACACACTGATAATCTAGCTCTGTGACTCATGACGACTACACACTGTTATTCTAGCTCTGTGACTCATCACGGCTACACACTGATGATCTAGCTCTGTGACTCATCACGACTACACACTGATAATCTAGCTCTGTAACTCATCACGACTACACACTGATGATCTAGCTCTGTGACTCATCACGGCTACACACTGAGGATCTAGCTCTGTGACTCATCACGACTATACACTGATAATCTGGTTCTATGACTCATCACGGCTACACACTGATGATCTAGCTCTGTGACTCATCACGACTACACACTGATGATCTAGCTCTGTGACTCATCACGACTATACACTGATGATCTAGCTCTGTGACTCATCACGAATACACACTGATGATCTAGCTCAGTGACTCATCACGGCTACACACTGATGATCTAGCTCTGTGACTCATCCCGACTACACACTGATGATCTAGCTCTGTGACTCATGACGACTACACACTGTTATTCTAGCTCTGTGACTCATCACGGCTACACACTGATGATCTAGCTCTGTGACTCATCACGGCTACACACTGAGGATCTATCTCTGACTCATCACGACTATACACTGATGATCTGGTTCTATGACTCATCACGACTACACACCGATGATCTAGCTGTGTGACTCAACACGACTACACACTGATGATCTAGCTCTGTGACTCATCACGGCTACACACTGATGATCTAGCTCTGTGACTCATCACGGCTACACACTGATGATCTAGCTCTGTGACTCATCACGACTACACACTGATAATCTAGCTCTGTAACTCATCACGACTACACACTGATGTTCTAGCTCTGTGACTCATCACGAATACACACTGATGATCTAGCTCTGTGACTCATCACGGCTACACACTGATGATCTAGCTCTGTGACTCATCAAGACTATACACTGGTGATCTAGCTCTGTGACTCATCACGACTACACACTGATGATCTAGCTGTGTGACTCATCACGGCTACACACTGATGATCTAGCTCTGTGACTCATCACGGCTACACACTGATGATCTAGCTCTGTGACTCATCACGACTACACACTGATGATCTAGCTCTGTGACTCATCATGACTATACACTGATGATCTAGCTCTGTGACTCATCATGACTATACACTGATAATCTGGTTATATGACTCATCACGGCTATACACTGATGATCTAGCTCTGTAACTCATCACGACTATACACTGATGATCTGGTTCTATGACTCATCACGACTACACACTGATGATCTAGCTCTGTGACTCATCACGACTATACACTGATGATCTAGCTCTGTGACTCATCAGGACTATACACTGATGATCTAGCTCTGTGACTCATCACGGCTACACACTGATGATCTAGCTCTGTGACTCATCACGGCTACACACTGATGATCTAGCTCTGTGACTCATCACCACTACACACTGATAATCTAGCTCTGTAACTCATCACGACTACACACTGATGTTCTAGCTCTGTGACTCATCACGAATACACACTGATGATCTAGCTCTGTGACTCATCACGGCTACACACTGAGGATCTAGCTCTGTGACTCATCACGACTATACACTGATAATCTGGTTCTATGACTCATCACGGCTATTCACTGATGATCTAGCTCTGTAACTCATCACGACTATACACTGATGATCTGGTTCTATGACTCAACACGACTACACACTGATGATCTAGCTCTGTGACTCATCACGACTATACACTGATGATCTAGCTCTGTGACTCATCACGACTATACACTGATGATCTAGCTCAGTGACTCATCACGGCTACACACTGATGATCTAGCTCTGTGACTCATCACGGCTACACACTGATGATCTAGCTCTGTGACTCATCACGACTATACACTGATGATCTAGCTCAGTGACTCATCACGGCTACACACTGATGATCTAGCTCTGTGACTCATCACAACTACACACTGATGATCTAGCTCTGTGACTCATCACGGCTACACACTGATGATCTAGCTCTGTGACTCATCACTTCTACACACTGAGGATCTAGCTCTGTGACTCATCACTTCTATACACTGAGGATCTAGCTCTGTGACTCATCACGACTATACACTGATGATCTAGCTCTGTGACTCATCACGGCTACACACTGATGATCTAGCTCATCGCGGCTACACACTGATGATCTGGTTCTATGACTCATCACGGCTACACACTGATGATCTAGCTCTGTGACTCATCACGGCTACACACTGATGATCTGGTTCTATGACTCATCACGGCTACACACTGATGATCTAGCTCTGTGACTCATCACGGCTACACACTGATGATCTAGCTCTGTGGATAGCTGCAGGTAATATCAAAACAAATTACAGGATGAAAGACGCCCTATAAAGATTAGATCAGTGAACTCAGAAATGGCTCTTCAACATCAATGAGAAAAGAACATATTGAATCTTTACACTTTCAAATAAGGCAAACAGAATCACATTGAAACTAAATAGACATGAGCTACCAGAAGAAGAAAAAACCCCACATATATAGGAATAACAATGAAAAGCAGATTAACGTGGAAAAATCAAATTGAAAAATTGGATGGCGTGGGATAGTTCATAATCTGAAGGTGCTGGGTGCACTTCTTGCCCCGGGGAAACAAATCCTTAGAAAATGCAGGAGAAAGCAGACCCTTACAACTGCCGAAGACGGATGTGTCAGACTGAAAGGTGCAAATATCGCAGTAAAGCTGTAAATTAGCAACACAACACATACCATTCTCTGGACTACATCCTGTTACTTGCATAGTCCTGTTCAGTGCTTGGTAGGGGGAGATTGAGAACGAACGCAGAAGAAGAAGAAGGAGACCCTTACATAAAATGCATGCCAAAGTCAGATCTACTGGACCAACATGCGCAAAATAAAAACACAGTGCAATGCACACTGCCTTGGGGAATAGAAAAATAAGACGAACGAAAAAACCAAAAACAAATTTAAAAATGTCAGCGAAAAGCTAAACAGTGAATGAGTCAATTTAAAAAAATTTGCGGGAACTGCATGGGATGCTGACCATCAAATACTAAAATTGTTGTACACAGGAAATGTGTACCAGCTTTAGAATATAGAATGCCAGTCTGGAATCAAGATGCTGAGCAGCACATGAGCTGCAGGGGTCAGCGACCCATAGCTGACTGCTAGCATCAGGGCCAGCGAAACCAGAGCTGCCAAGACCCTTCTACACCTCCATGCGGTGATCCTGGATAACAGGCTACAGCAGGGCAGACTGGCTAAGGTGAAGGGATCGAAGAGGGAAGGCTAACCCGGTACTAAAAAAATGCTTGCTGAAGTCGGATGTGTTGGACCGAAAGGTGCAAATATCGCAATCAAGCTGTAAACTACGACACAGCGCATTCCGTTCTCTGGACTACATTCTGCTACTTAGGCATTTTTAGGGTTTGGTAGTGGGAGATTGAGAACGAACGAAGAAGAAGAAGAAGAAGAATGTCAGTCTGGGCAACTGAGGTTATTGATCAGGCACTTATCTCTAGCCCTGATGGGGTTATTGATCTGGCACTTATCTCTAGCCCTGATGGGGTTATTGATCAGGCACTTATCTCTAGCCCTGATGGGGTTATTAATCTGGCACTTATCTCTAGCCCTGATGGGGTTATTGATCTGGCACTTATCTCTAGTCCTGATGAGGTTATTGATCAGGCACTTATCTCTAGCCCTGATGGGATTATTGATCAGGCACTTATCTCTAGCCCTGATGGGGTTATTGATCTGGCACTTATCTCTAGCCCTGATGGGGTTATTGATCAGGCACTTATCTCTAGCCTTGATGGGGTTATTGATCAGGCACTTATCTCTAGCCCTGATGAGGTTATTGATCAGGCACTTATCTCTAGCCCTGATGGGGTTATTGATCAGGCAATTATCTCTAGCTCTGATGGGGTTATTGATCAGGCACTTATCTCTAGCCCTGATGGGGTTATTGATCAGGCCCTTATCTCTAGCCCTGATGGGGTTATTAATCAGGCACTTATCTCTAGCCCTGATGGGGTTATTAATCAGGCACTTATCTCTAGCCCTGATGGGGTTATTAATCAGGCACTAATCTCTATCCCTGATGGGGTTATTAATCAGGCCCTTATCTCTAGCCCTGATGGGGTAATTGATCAGGCACTTATCTCTAGCCCTGATGGGGTTATTGATCAGGCACTTATCTCTAGCCCTGATGGGGTTATTGATCAGGCACATCTCTAGCCCTGATGTGGTTATTGATCAATCACTTATCTCTAGCCCTGATGGGGTTATTGATCAGGCACATTTCTAGCCCCGATGGGGTTATTGATCAGACACTTATCTCTAGTCCTGATGGGGTTATTGATCAGGCACATCTCTAGCCCTGATGGGGTTATTGATCAGGCACATCTTATCCTGATGCTTCCTTTACAGGCTGGAATGTGTTGGGGGCACAGGATAGTAGTCACTTGCCACCTGTAATCCTCATTGAGAGAGGAAATGTCATCTGATGCAGGAAACTGAAAAGTTTCTTTCAATGACTCTACATTATCTCTTATTTATAGTGTTGTCTTCCTCTCGTATATATTTGCCCTCTACCTTTCTTTCTAGCATGGTATTCAGCTAGATTTCATGGTCTTTTTGTATGGTCAAAATATTTTAAATTTCTGACTTCCCTTATTCATTTTTTTTTCACCCCTACCATTAGATGCGTCTCATTCTTCCACAAAATGACCGTAGAAATTTGTTAATTCCTTCTTCGAGCTGCTTGTTCATTGTTTAAGTTTCTGCGTGAAAACAAAAATCAAGTGAACACTCATACTCAACAAGGGGCAAATGGGAAGAGAGCACCCCCGGTCATTTTGAGGTCACAACCCCCAAATGCAATCCACCTGTCGTCTCTTTTTTAAAATTTCAAGTCATTGGATTGAACCCACAACGTTCTGTTTGTCAGGCTTGTGTCTTATTCAATCAGACAGTTTGAGAATGATACTAGAACTTTAGGAGTACCGTATATAAACTTACTTCCTCACATTACAACTGTTATCAGATCCAGCTTGAGATGGTAAAACTAGAACTTCAGATGTATATAAACTTATTAACCCACCTTTCATTGTACATGATCAATGTTCCAGTCAGTTTGAGATGCTGGTAAAACTAGAACTTTAGATGTATATAAACTTACTAACTCACCTTTCATTGTACATGATCAATGTTCCAGTCAGTTTGAGATGCTGGTAAAACTAGAACTTTAGATGTATATAAACTTATTAACCCACCTTTCATTGTACATGATCAATGTTCCAGTCAGTTTGAGATGCTGGTAAAACTAGAACTTTAGATGTATATAAACTTATTAACCCACCTTTCATTGTACATGATCAATGTTCCAGTCAGTTTGAGATGCTGGTAAAACTAGAACTTTAGATGTATATAAACTTATTAACCCACCTTTCATTGTACATGATCAATGTTCCAGTCAGTTTGAGATGCTGGTAAAACTAGAACTTCAGATGTATATAAACTTACTAACTCACCTTTCATTGTACTTGATCAATGTTCCAGTCAGTTTGAGATGCTGGTAAAACTAGAACTTTAGATGTATATAAACTTACTAACTCACCTTCCATTGTACATGATCAATGTTCCAGTCAGTTTGAAATGCTGGTAAAACTAGAACTTTAGATGTATATAAACTTATTAACCCACCTTTCATTGTACATGATCAATGTTCCAGTCAGTTTGAGATGCTGGTAAAACTAAAACTTCAGATGTATATAAACTTACTAACTCACCTTCCATTGTACATGATCAATGTTCCATAGTCAGTTTGAGATGCTGGTAAAACTAGAACTTCAGATGTATATAAACTTACTAACTCACCTTCCATTGTACATGATCAATGTTCCATAGTCAGTTTGAGATGCTGGTAAAACTAGAACTTCAGATGTATATAAACTTACTAACTCACCTTCCATTGTACATGATCAATGTTCCAGTCAGTTTGAGATGCTGGTAAAACTAGAACTTCAGATGTATATAAACTTACTAACTCACCTTCCATTGTACATGATCAATGTTCCAGTCAGTTTGAGATGCTGGTAAAACTAGAACTTTAGATGTATATAAACTTACTAACTCACCTTCCATTGTACATGATCAATGTTCCAGTCAGTTTGAGATGCTGGTAAAACTAGAACTTTAGATGTATATAAACTTACTAACTCACCTTTCATTGTACATGATCAATGTTCCAGTCAGTTTGAGATGCTGGTAAAACTAGAACTTCAGATGTATATAAACTTACTAACTCACCTTCCATTGTACATGATCAATGTTCCAGTCAGTTTGAGATGCTGGTAAAACTAGAACTTCAGATGTATATAAACTTACTAACTCACCTTTCATTGTACATGATCAATGTTCCAGTCAGTTTGAGATGCTGGTAAAACTAGAACTTCAGATGTATATAAACTTACTAACTCACCTTCCATTGTACATGATCAATGTTCCAGTCAGTTTGAGATGCTGGTAAAACTAGAACTTCAGATGTATATAAACTTACTAACTCACCTTCCATTGTACATGACGGTTTGAGATAATGATGAAACTAGCAATTTCATTCATGCCCTTCTGATTGAGGTAAGCATAGGTCCAACAACTCATTTTGTTCACCCAAACCAGCTTTTACGAAGCCTGATTCCAATCATCTGCAGTGCAGTTTCATGGCAATTATTTTTACATGGTGATGTTGTCAGCCCTATGTACTTCTTCTTCTTCTTCTGCGTACACAGTCAGACAGTAACCATTATTTTCTCGAAAAAAGCGGCGGTCATCCTGAGACTCTCGCCACTACCATAGAGCTTGTCTTGCAGTTCCACTGGCAATGGCCACATCTGCTCTCTCTGATCCTCGTATGTCGGGCAGTTCTGCAGCAGATGTTCAGTGGTCATTTTACCAGTACCGCACGGGCATTCGTCGGTACACCCTATCTTCAATTTGTTGAAGAGGTGGTACCTCAGTCTGTTGTGGCCAGTGCGAAGTCTGAAGACAACGACCTGCTCTCTTCGGTTCAACTGGTAATAGGCATCGTTTTTGGTGTAACCAGTATGTTCGGTTTCCCATTTGGACATGTACCTGGCTTTGATAAGCCGTTTTGACTCTTCGTACGTCATACTGGTATCTATTTGTGGTAGCCTTGCACCTTCTTTTGCCAGTCTGTCTGCCTCCTCGTTGCCTTGGATGTTGCAGTGTGACGGAACCCACTGTACCACTACCCTTTTTGGTGCGGACTGTTGGCACAGTTTGCAGAGTGCTGCTCTTAAGTCATTAAGCTCAGTGTTTTTCTGGCTTTTTAGCGCTGTGACTACTTCGAGAGCATCTGTCAGCAGGACTATATGGCTCTCATTTTCACTGTGTGTTACCATTTCTTCCACTGCCGCCCTCAGTGCCTCTGCCTCTGCTCTGAAATTGCTCGTGTACTTACCAGTAGCGAATGACAGTGTTATTTTTCTGCCATTTGGTAGGTTTAGGAATGCTCCTGCCCCTCCGTTCTGTGTAGTGTTTGTTACAGAACCGTCGGTGTATGCATGGGTCCAGTCCATGCTTGGGTAGCTTTTCGTTATGAAGCTTAGGGTAGTGTCTCTCCTTTCTTTTTCGGTCTGGCAGTTTTTGTTTGCAATACCTGGTATATTTTCTACCACCTCTGGAAATATATCCTGCCTCCAAGTAGGTTTTCGTACAGTAGTGATGGGTTTTGGTGTTGTTAGTGCGTTTATGGGATCTTCGTGCATCTTTGCTTTGGCTATTTCTGCAAAGTTTCTCCGCTTTAGTTTCCCAGTTCCCAAATTGTTTAGCCTCTGGTACATTGGATGGTCCGTCAGTCTTCGGAGTTTCTCTGACTGCAGCTGGGCTCTGCAGTCTCTTCTGTCGGTCATGGATTGCAGTTTTGTAATCTTTTCAAGTTCTACAATTGGCGTTGACTTCATGCCACCTGTTATGATTCTCATGGCTTGGTTTTGAAGTTTGTTAACTTTATCGAAGTTCGCCTTCGCTGCTGTTGTCCATGCCGCGATGCCATACTCGAGAACTGGTCTCACTCTTCCAGTGTACAGTTTCTTTAGTATGCCTTCGTCTGCTCCCCAGCTTGTGCCAGCAAGTTTCCTCATGATCGCCATTCTTTCTCTGGCTTTCATTCGGTTTCTCTCAATCTGACTTTTCCATGTCATGCGCCGATCAAATGTGACTCCCAGATAGGTTGGGTTGTCGTTTGGCTGCAGGATTTTGCCATTTAGGCTTAATTTGGTACTTTGGGGTTTTAATGAGAGCGAGAATATTGTGCACGTGGTTTTCTCCTCGTTTATTTTGACCAGCCATGAGTTCGCCCACTCTTCCAGCGATGTTAGGGCCGTTTGCATCCGATTTCTTGCTATGGTGAGATTCTTTTCAGAGGTCCACATAGCCAGATCGTCTGCAAACATTAAGCTATGGACTCTTCTTGGTATATTCTCTGTAATATCGTTTATATATACCAGGAAGAGTGTGGGTGACAGTACTCCCCCTTGGGGTACTCCCTGCTCGAGTGTCACCTTTTTGCTCATCTGCCCTTGTACTTGGACTCTGGCCGTTCTTTGTTTGAGGTAGTGGTTGATCCACTTGTACATCTTCCCACAAACATCACTTCTTCTTAGCTTGACTCTAAGTCCATCCTTCCAGACTTTGTCAAATGCCTTTTCCAGATCCACCCAAACAGCTACTGTGTGTTTCTGTGCCTGGTAGGCATCTTCTATCTCCTGGGCTATGAGGATGACCTGGTCCTCAGTGGATCTGTGCTGTCTAAAGCCGGCTTGCTGTGGAATTAGTATTCGTTTTTCTTCCAGATGCCACATCAGTCTGGTGTTTATCATCCGTTCCATCAGCTTGCCGACACAGCTCAGTAGGCTTATGGGCCTGTATCCATTCGGATCTGTTTTGTCCTTTCCTGTTTTTGGTACTGGTACCAGTATTGCATCTTTCCATGCCTGGGGTACAATACCCCTTTTCCAGCTTTGGTTCAGGACTGATAGTAGTTTTTTCTTCGCTGTTTGGCCCAGCCCCATCAGCATTTCGTTTGTTATCCCGTCTTTTCCGGGAGATTTCCTTCTCTTTAGTGTTCTCATAGCCTCTTCCATTTCGCGCATTGTTAGTTTGGCCATCATGTGCTCTTCAGGAGCCGTATTTATGTTTTCGTGCCCCTTTAGCTCTTCGCTAATGTCTGTATGCTTATCTGCAGGGACCTCGATGTGGTTTGCTCTGGCATAGTGATCGACAAAGGCGTTTGCGGCTTTCTTACCTGTGATCAAGTTCTCGCCTTGCTTGATAGTAATTTGTTTATTTGACGGGGTTTCGTCGTTCATGGCTCTGACTAGCTTCCATAGCTTGTTCCCTTCTTTGTCCAGGTTTAAACTTTCCGTTTTATTTTTCCAACTTTCTCTTGCTGTTTGCTTGAGAGTGTGTTTGTACTTCGCCGCGGCGGCTTTGAGGGCGATGTTTGCCTCCACGGATTTTTCTCGTTCTGCCATGTTCCTAGCATTTGTTACTGCATCTTCCACTTTCTGTAACTCATCATTCCAGTAGGGCTTATAGTTTTTCCTAGCTCCTCTTGGGATGGTTTCAGTGGCGGCTTGCATTATTGCCTTGCTTAGGCTCTCTACCATGGGCTTCATTTTGGTGTTTCGTGTGTTGATGGTTTCACACAGCCCATCTGTCAGGATTGCAAATCTGTCCCAGTCGGCTCGTTTGTAATTCCAACGTGGGAGCGGTTTTGTTTCCTCTGGGCCTACTTCCATGTCAATGGTTAGCCTGATCGGCCTGTGGTCGCTACCTGCCAGTTGGTTTAGCACCTGGCGGTCTATTTTATAGTGTATGTCCTGTGTGGAGAAGGCCAAATCTGGAGTCGAGGTGGTATGCCATGTTCTTGAATAGAAGCTAGGGCTATCCTCCGGCCTATTGATTAGGGAGAGATTTGCATCTATCTCCCAATCTTCCACTTCGTCACCTCTGCTGTCTGTGTCAGAGTATCCCCATCTCTCCGAGTGGCTGTTGAAATCTCCAACCACTATGCAGTTGGAGTCTCTGACCTCCATACTCGAGAGCGATAGGTCTCTGTTTGGTGGTCCGTACAGATTGAAAATGCGGAGCTTCGTCTCTTGAGCCATTATGTCAACTCCTACAATTTCTGCTTGTCCGGTGTGATTGACAGGTACCGCGCTACTCGGTATGCTGTTTCTGGTCAGTATCAGGACCCCTCCTTTGTGGCCTTCTCTATCTAGACGGAAAGTCTGGTATCCTCTGATTGAGAATTTATGGTTATTGTTGAGGTGCGTTTCCTGGATACATGCCACGTCAATCTTACCTTCATGCAGGTGATGTGTTAGGGAAAGTTTTTTGTTAATGACTCCCTCCGCATTCCACTGTAATATTCTGAGGGTCTTGAGGTTTTGGCCAATAGTCGTTTCCCCATAGCCATGTGCCTTGACTCCACGACACATGGGTGGGTGACCACCAGTAGTCAAGGGTGGGCCCCTTCGAGGCGTGGGGCCCGGCGCTATCGCTGCCTGGCGGGTCTCCTCAGGATGAGCGCCATACGTTTTTCGAATAGGTTGTGCTGCCATCATACTGTGATTTACGTTGCACTGTTTTGTTAGGCTTGCGGCCCCGTGCATCCAATTTCAACAGGCGTTTCTGTAGGGATGCCCTCCTTAGCCTTTGGCTGTCCCCAGCCTATCTGCAAGGCAGCAGTTGTTTACGATCAGAGTTTTCTCTCCTATGGAAGTTGTCTTACCAGACTATCGAGTCTTCACTACTCGTGTCTATAGGGTGCAATGATGGTATGTGATATATGAGATGGACTGGTTTACCCGGAAGAGAGGCAGTCCAGTGTGTCTGTATCCCAGGATCGTCACGTCCTGCCAGAAACGTAGCATTTGCATGTGAGTGGGGTATCTCTTTTTCCCTTTATTTTCTTGGCTTCTATGCAGGGATGGTACGCCTAGCATTCCCCGCCACCTGGGGTGTTGACACAGTGGGGCAGGTGTGCAATGTCCGCTGGTCTGCATCTCTTCTGCGTCCAGCATGATAGTTATGGCTGATAACGTACAGAGGTAGGTATCGTAACCGGAGTGCATTTAGCCAGAGGACAAGCCTGGTAATGTCACAGAGATGTTGATCGCCTGGTGTGCGGACAACTCTCATGGTCAGTGGTTGAGTCTTGACAGTTCACAGTGTGGTGGCTGCTCTACTGTTTTCGACACCCCGACCAGGTTCTAAGTCTTTGGTTGGTGTTTTTCGCACCCCATCGCCGTATAGGGTGAGTATCAAGCAGTTTTCCGCCCGCTTTGATTTGCGGGCGGCAAGGACCTCTTACTGTGGCTCTACCTGATAGGGCTGGGGCGCAAGCCCCAGGTCCCGAGCATGTAGGAGCCTCCCATTGCAGTGGTGCTGAGATTTTGGGCGGGATTGCGGCTTTCAAGGGTTCGGCCGTAATCCCCCACATGGTAGCCTCGCGCCCTTGGCTTATCGGCCTGGTACGTGAACCAAAGTGTCTGCGGCTCCTCTCGATTTGAGCTGGTTTTCCGTAGCAACGCCCTGTCATTTGTAGGGTAAAACTGACCTGTCTTCAGATCTATTTCCAGCACCCGTTCACTATTTGGTCAGACGAATTTATTGAAGCCCTATGTACAACTCTCATTAGTTGCCTGTTACAACACGTATGAAAGAAACAGTGGTCCTATTCTAATTATCCTGGGAACCACTCAGGTGAAATTAGAAGATGTATATAAGCTAACTAATCTACATAACATTGTCCATGACAGTTGTTGCACAGTCAGTTTGACTTTGTTCATTCTCAATCTCTCGCTACCAAGCCCCGAAAAGGGCTTTGCAAGTAACAGAATGCAGTCCAGAGAACGGAATGCGCTGTCGTAGTTTACAGCTTCACTGCGATATTTACACCATTCGGTCCAACACATCCGACTTCATCAGGCATTTTATGAGTACCGGGTTAGCCAGTCTGCTCTGTTGCAGACTGTTATCCAGGATCACCGTGTGGAGGTGTAGAAGGGTCGTAGCAGTTCTGGTTCGCTGATCTTGACGCTAGCAGTCAGCTGACCACTGCAGTTCATGCACTGCTGTACATCCAGTTTGAGATTGTTTCCGCTTTCATTCATTGCTCATATATTTTATTAACATCAAATTGTATTTTTGAAAACGTAATTTATTCAGAGCATGACACAACATAAAAATATGGAGATTTCATGTCTTGTTTATTTCTAAAAATTAATCATTTTAGAAAAACAATACAAGTATTTCAAGTGTATACACACAAAAAAAACATAAGACAATTTACAAAGGCAAATTTGTTTTCTACTGATCTGACAAACTTTAGACAAAGCCTGCAGTATGTAGTGGTTCTCAAAGTGTCGTCAGAGGGCCATTAGTGGTAAGCGAACACCTTCTTCTTTGTTGTTCCCTCTAAAACAACCATTTACATTTCCCTAAGACAATGGTCTCAGGCTTCTCTCGTCTTCAGTTTGAGTTTTGCCTCCTCCCTATTTGGCTAGTCTATTTGTCAAAAGTGTACTAATGACATAGGTGTACAAATAACAAAGGTTCCCAAACTGACAGTAAGCACGTTTTATGAATTTGAAATTACAACTGTTCATTGTTTGTCACTCATTGTCGAGAGCACTAAGCCTATGTATACTCGAAGCTCACCTGAGAGGGGAGTAGAACCAGTAAAACCTAATAAGCATGCCATAAGAGCTGGATAAAGGAGGTTGTAAATGGGACTAGCAACCTCTCAACAATCTCCAGTATGTAAAGTGAAGATTGAGGCAGTGACTTCAACTTTGAGGTGGTTATCTGAGACCTCTTTAATAAGGGCATCATGTCAGATTCTCAATTCTTGTTTTGGAGGGTTAAAATGGGTAGCAGCCATAGAGGCCTCAAACTTCCAGGATTTTGTGTTGATCTACTGTTTTGGGCATGCTGGGCTTTACTGCAATGAAAGAGCTGGTGTTCTAGCCTTGACAGCACCTATAGTGAGAGGGACAGGGGTGACATGTTGAAATCTTTTTAATGACTCTCTTATGTCGCCACTACAATCAGTGAATTGGCCTTCCGCAGACAGCAACATTTTGACATCAGATAGGAAGGGGTGCCTGAAAGGACGGAGCAGAAATGTGTACAACCACGTAGCTAAGGCAATAATCAGTATCTACACCCTTCACCTTTTGCTGAGAGACTTGTTCTTCACAGAACAGAACTAGTAATCTCATCATGTAAATGATTTGTTACAGAAACCACCACTGCAAGAGCACTTACAAGATAGCCACCTCACTAGATCCAGATTTGCTCTAGCCACTTCACTAGATCCAGATTTGCCCTAGCGACCTCACTAGATTCACATTTGCCCTAGCGACCTCACTAGATTCACATTTGCCCTAGCCACCTCACTAGATTCACATTTGCCCTAGCGACCTCACTAGATTCACATTTGCCCTAGGGACCTCACCAGATTCACATTTGCCCTAGCGACATCACTAGATTCACATTTGCCCTAGAGATCTCACCAGATTCACATTTGCCCTATGGACCTCACTAGATCTGGGTTTGCCCTTGCCACCTGCCTAGATTCAGGTTTGACATCACTGCCTCACTAGATCCGGGTTTGCCCTTGCCACCTGCCTAGATTCAGGTTTGACATCACCGCCTCACTAGATTCGGGTTTGCCCTTGCCACCTCATTAGATTCAGGTTTGCCCTTGCCACCTCATTAGATCCGGGTTTGCCCTTGCCACCTCATTAGATCCGGGTTTGCCCTTGCCACCTCATTAGATCCAGGTTTGCCCTTGCCACCTCATTAGATCCGGGTTTGCCCTTGCCACCTCACTAGATCCAGGTTTGCCCTTGCCACCTCATTAGATCCGGGTTTGCCCTTGCCACCTCACTAGATCCAGGTTTGCCCTTGCCACCTCATTAGATCCGGGTTTGCCCTTGCCACCTCATTAGATCCAGGTTTGCCCTTGCCACCTCATTAGATCCAGGTTTGCCCTTGCCACCTCATTAGATCCGGGTTTGCCCTTGCCACCTCATTAGATCCAGGTTTGCCCTTGCCACCTCATTAGATCCGGGTTTGCCCTTGCCACCTCACTAGATCCAGGTTTGCCCTTGCCACCTCATTAATCCGGGTTTGCCCTTGCCACCTCACTAGATCCAGGTTTGCCTTCATTTCCTGATCTACTCAACATTCTAATGATATTGATGTCACTGAGACACTGAGTGTTCCCGCCCCCAACCTGTGACCTGACATGTTTGACTTATTATAAAATGTTCCCCGGATCTAGACACTTCAAGAACCCCTGTTCTATTGTCTTAGATATTACAAACAATAAAAAGCACAAAAACAAATGCCATCAATGGATATACAGTAGCACCAACAAATTTGCATAAACCTAGTCAATTATGCCCTTTTGTGGATAATGAGTGGAATGCTGCAGCGGCCATTGACCCATAGCTGATTGCCAATGTCAGGGCCTGCCAAGACCCTTCTATACCACGATGCGGTGATCCTTTTCAGGGCTTGGTAGCGGGAGATTGAGAACGAACAAAGAAGACGAAGAAGAAGTGAATGCTGAGTTCTCTTTATTAAAAAAGATAGAATATGTTCACTGCATGCACAAAATGTAACCTAAGTGGTACCAGGGTTGAACATATGAGGAAGCACTACTATCATTCCTAGAGAAGGTCTACGGAGATACCAAAAACCTCATGGTGACTACTGCTTTCTTTAGATTTGTTCAAGCTGACACAAGAAGAGCATAATAGAACCATAGGAACCAATAATGGCTGGAACACAAGCTAAAGGTACCATAGAAAACAATGCTGTATGGGATGAAACAATAGAGACTTCATTGCACTAAGTCTCTGTTTTTGTTTGTTTTGTTGGGGTGGCCAGTTTACTTTCTTGCTGACTTGTCTTCCCTCCAGTAACTTAGGTATCTATTTACAGATGGATTGAATGAGGAGTGTTGGTAATGGGTATCGAACCCAGCACCTTTGCTATGAGAAGCAAACAATGTATTATTCTGCTACTGAAACTCTCCATGAAATACAAGCAAAGTTACAATGCCTTCTTACAAAATTACAGTAACAGACAACAATCGATGTTTCCCACCTAAACAGACCTTTATCATGGACTGGATAAATGAAAACAGTGAATTAAGTTACCCCTTTACAGTCTGACCTAATTTACTTTGATTTGTATCTTAAAATGCACAGGGCAAGAACAGCAAGTTTGAGAAATAATTTGCTTTCCAAAATTAAATTTCTTAAAACTAAACTGAGCTAAAATTATGATTCACAGATCTAAAGAGACATAATAAAAATATATATTACATGAAGTATTCATAATACAAATTTATATTAGCATAATGCACTAAGTGGCATTAATGTACAAGGAAAAATCAGCACTGAATTTTTGTCACTTATTTGTCTCACTATTATTCCGCTACCCCATAAAAATCTTTACTAATTTCACTTTCGCCTGAGTCACTTTCTAAATCGGACGTATACAAAATCCACAGCATATTCAAAAGCATGATATTATAATAAGTCATCTCTTGCCTAATGCATGTCAAATGTCATCTCTTGCCTAATGCACGTCAAATGTCATTTCATGGAAAGCCCCAGATTTACAATTTTGTAATTAACGTAAATACTGGTGGATTTTCAACAACGTATGTGTGATTAAATGAATATCAGTATTAAAGATTTAAAAAATTCTGAATTGAATAAAATTCAATAATTTGCACCAGCAATTATTTGGTGGTAATCTAGTCCACTTTAGTGATATCATGAGAATTATCATAATTATGACAGTTGTCAAAGATGGAGGAACAAATTGTTAATGTCAGGATTTACAAAGACAGATTTCCTATCAACTAACTTCACTCAACAAGGAACATGACTAGACTTTTCTTCAACATTAATGTAAAATTAGTGCTACTATATGGCTGGAAAACATAGCATGTAACTAAGAGTATCACATCTAAACTGCAGGCCTTCACTAACAGATGACTGTTATAACTAAAGGGATATCCATAAAAGATGTCCACAGAATTCTAGCATTTTTAACTCCCCTCTTTCACATTTGATTGACCTCTCCCACATTGTGGACAACCACTCATCAAAAGCCTTGATCAAACACACAAGCTTAAATGTTATAATCCCCTGGCTGTTCTTAAGACTTAGTTTAGTTCTACACATTTCATCATTTGTTTACAGATAACTCAATTTAATTTATGTGAAAGAGTTACTACTAAATATTGTAGATTATTAGTCTCTCAGTGAGTGTCAGTTCAATAGAAACAGTTTTAATATTTGATAGTAAATAAAACACTAAGGCTATGTACAAATTTAAATATTCAAAAACTATGCATATAATAATAATACAGTGGGTTTACTAAGTAAGATATCCCCTGAACTGGCACAATAATTATTTATAATATTAAAACAGTCAACCACATATGAAAGTTTTGACAATTAATGAGGCAAAACAATTATGAGACAAAACTTCATAAACAAATATAATCACTAAAGCCGATTTTCATAAATACCAATTAATTGTTTATTGAAACTAATTACTTTACTATTTCTGGAATTCATTTCCACTTTTGGAACAAAGCATACTGTAGCAATATTCTAACAGATAAATCTAAATTGATACAATTTTAATGTTTGCCAATCCATTTAGTAGTGAATTCACAGACTGCAACCAGTTGACTAGGTTGCGTACAATAATGACCTCAGCATCAGAACCTTTGTTTTGGTTACTTTGTTGCAATGTCTGCAACATCAACACTGTCACCACCTGGATCAATTGTTATTGTTTGACTGCAACCACGCAGCCTGGCTAAAAGATTAGGGATCAAAGAGGGAAGGTAGTCCCAGACCCAAAAATGATGTGCTGAAATCGGTTTTATTGAGCCGAAACGTGCAGATATATATTTTCTGGACAAACGCTGAAAAATCCTTAATGTCTGATACTAAGAATTCAAGCCAGAAAATAACAGCACAGACAAACTTGGCGGAGACGGGCAAATACCTCCACAAAATTGTCCTTAGACACACCACCACATGCAAATGCGGGCCACCCAAGCAGACACCAGAACATAACCTGCAAGTCTGTCCCATTTATGCAGACCAAAGAGAGGCAGTCTGATCCAAGGGAGCGACAAAACTCAAAAAGCTGTGGGCGAGGCGGATAAACCTGAAACAAGCGGTCTCCGTGAATCTCACCGGGCTAGAAGCATAGCATCAGCTAATTGAAGAAGTTACTGTCTGATGCACTTTGACAACTGCATGGAATGGACTTTTTTTGGGGGGTAATAAAAAGCCAAATGGCATGACTTCAAATCGATAATATGGTTCGAGACCAACTAAAGCAATTCTGTGAATAAATTATCCTTATATGTCACTGATATCTGTGCATGATGCACTGTTGACGCCCGCTGAACATCTGTGAAACTGCATTGGTGATAGAATTATCTTTTACGAAATACCTCACTGTAGTTTGTGCACCTCTGTCCACAACATGAGAGAGGATAGCACTTGGCAATTTGTAGACAGTATTGTGACCGCTGAACATGGTCACAGCACTACTGCTGGCCAGGAACAGGAAGGTTAGCTGTACAGCTGCTAACTGCATAGTATGCACACTGTATCCATCAATGACTATTATTAGTATAATATCCAACACTAGGTCGTACAACTAGCAATATTATATTTAAAATAAGAATTTGCAGTTTATACAGATGTCCCTACATGACCATTTATATATTCTTAAGTCTACATAACATTAGATCTAGATTATTTTGACATTTATCAATTTGGATAGTTTTATTTATTCTGTAGACATCTTCCTTTTCTGTAAATAGCATCAATTATTTGTGATCAAGACAATTGATATAAAGTCAACATCAGATAACAACAATTCAATATGATTTACCAAATTATATTCCCACTGTTTAGCACAAATCTTCTATTCTGATACTTCTTCTTCTTCTTCGTACGCTGTCAGATGTTAACCTGTATTTTTTCAAAAAAAAGCAGCAGTCATCCTGAGGCTGTCGACACTGCCATAGAGCTTGTCTAGTGTTGCCACTGGTGATGGCCACATGTGCTTTCTCTGGTCCTCGTATGTCGGGCAGTTTTGCAGCAGATGTTCAGCGGTCATTTTCCCGGTACCACATATGCATTCGTCAGTGCCACCTATCTTCAGTTTATTGAATAGGTGGTACCTGTCTATTATGGCCTGTGCGGAGTCTGAAGACCACGACCTGCTCTCTTCTGTTCCATTGGTAATAGGCATCATTTTTTGTGTAGCCAGTATGTTCTGTTTCCCATTTGGCCATATATCTGGCTCTAATAAGCCTTTTGGGCTCTTCGTAGGTCACACTAGAATCTGGTTGTGGTAGTCTTGCACCTTATTTTGCCAGTCTGTCTGCCTCCTTGTTGCTTTGGATATTACAGTGGGATGGAACCCACTCTACCACTACTATTTTTGGTGCGGACTGCTGGCATAGTTGACAGAGTACTGCTCTTAAATCATTAAGCTATTCTGATACAATATTTAGGCTATTATTCATAAAAACGTAAAATATTTCTTTAACTTCTGAAACAAAATTCCATGTTCATCAAGGCTGAGGAAAAATAATTCATAAAACAATTAGTGTACACCAAACTGCTAATTTCTATGTACTGTAAAGGGAGCTTAATACACTATTCAGTCACTCTACTTTTCATTGTGTCACGTAGACAAAATACAATTATGAAAATCACAAGAGGAGCTGTGGGAAGGGGGGGAGGGGGGGGCCTCAGGGACATGCCCTCAAAAGCTTTGAAAGAAATAGCTTTTTTTTCTAGCATTAGTAAATTAACAACATAGTCTATTCGTTGTCATGTGAATGTCCACTTTCAAGTTAAATACATCTGAAACCGGATGTGTCAGACCGAAAGGCGCAGATATCGCAGTAAACTACAACATAACGTCCTTTTCAGGATGTATGTAGAAGAAAAGTTACTTATTTTCAACATTCTTATTTGTCCACTTTTTTTCCATATCCGTTCTTCCCTCCTCTCCTGTGGTCATCTTTTATGGAAATCCAGACTGCCGACCTTCAATAAAAGATGTCTCCATCACATAGATTGTACTAGATGACCAGATGTAATAACAAACATAGGTATGTGACAACATAATAGACATACCAAGAGATTCAATGAAGTGAACGTAGAGATTGATAGGATACAATCTATTCCTAATACATAACCAGAAAGGTCCATCATCTATGAACCTCTAGTTATTAGACCAGTGAAGAAGATTTGAACAGTGGAGCAATAAAGAGAAGATATGTGCCCTTCTAGTTACCAGGCCACAAGATGGTGATTGTTCAATGTTTCAACACTGGAGCAATAGAGAAATGATCTATGACTCTAGTTATCAGATCACAAAATCAGAACTTTTAAAATCAAACAATCATTGTACAATTGCTGCTGCTGCTAATATTCTGTACATTTAATAAAAATTCATCAAAACATGTTTTAGTTTTACAGTTTAAGAATTTATGCCAAAAAGTATGTTAAAAACAAAACGGATAGAGATTTAAAGAAGGAGAAACTATTTTTAATTATCGCCTGTGGCTGGTTCAACATATCCCCCTATCTTCCGAGCTAACCAGATGTCTTTTGGTTGGAGAGTAACTCGCTTGGCGTGTATACAACACAGATTGGCATCTTCAAAAAGTCGCACCAAGTATGCCTCACTTGCCTGTAATTGGAACAATACAATCACAACATTAACTTTATGAAATTCTAGTTAGGGAGACACGAAGAAACAAATTTCAAAATGAAGTGGTCCTAGTAATCAAATCAAGTTCAAACCAAATACCCAATGCACTAAGTTCAAATAAAATATTACTATACTCAAAGCAAATGTCAAATTTACTCAATTCAAACTAAATATCCTTCTTCTTCTTCATCGTACGCTGTTTACAGCGATATTTACGTTGCACTGATTTAATTTGTTAGCCAGTGGCTCAGTGCATCCGATTTCAACAGGCGTTTCTGTAGGGTTGCCCTCCTTAGCCTTTGGCTGTCCCCAGCCTAACTGCAAGGCAGCAGTTGTTTTTGGTCAGAGTTGTCTCTCTTGGGAAGTTGTCTTGCAGGACTATCGAGTCTTCCCTACTCGTGTCTATAGCGTTTGGCAATGATATGATGGACTATGTACTAAACTAAATATCCAATTTATACCAAATATCAAATTTACTAAATTGATACCATTTGTTCTACTTTCCCAATTCAAACCAATTGTACAATTTGTTCTCATTCAAACCAAATGTCACCTTTACTGAAAATATGAAATCAGTGCAAACCAGATGTCCGATTTACTCAGCTCAAACCAGATGTCCAATTTACTCAGCTCAAACCAGATGTCCAATTTACTCAAAACAAATACCAAGTTTACTCACTTCCTGAAGTGCATGAATGGCGTTGGCCTGCCACATGAAGTTTATCATGCTCCTCTGGGAACATTTCATACCAATTTCTCTCACCTGTGTCCCCAAAATCAAGAATAGAAGTATTACATTATGCATTCTCTGGCTATTCAAGATTTCATATCATTTAAAAACTTATAGAAATTACAAGAATAGTTATGTAGTGGATCACTGGACACGCATACACCTGGCAATGACAATGCAGACAGATTAGCAAAGAAGAGTGATCAAGACAAGAACCTCTTTAAACAGCCAGACAACTCATAAAAATAGCAAACATAGCTGAACAGATAGGCCATTGGAAACACTGGGAAAGAGAACTGCAGCCATTTATCAAGTCCCAATACTAATGACATCAATTAACTTCCCAAGGAGGGATCAGGGCACCATTTTCCAGCTAAGAACCCAACATATCCCACATAATCACCTGAACACAATCCATTCACAACACAGATTAGAGTACCAGCTGCGTACACACCCATACGAAACTGTATACCATCATCTCTTTGAGTACCCAGCTGTCAGCAATATTAATCAAATCTTCCTCCAAGGCCAGATAAATAAAACACTTTATAGGGAACTGAACAATAACTAACAAACACGAGAAAACACTATCAAATGGCATTGGGCCGAAGTACAGTGCCCAATCGTCAGTGTATACATAACAACAGAGACAAAACAAATCAATACAAACCAGTCTGGAAAATGGCAATTTCCGAATAAGTAGATCAGTTGTTTTTTGATATTTTCGTATTTCCTGCAGAGCCCGAGTACCTGGCCTCCATCTCTTGCGCTTTGACGGTGTAGATAAGTTTCTCATCCTCCCAGATCCTGATGATTTTCCAAGTAGTATGTGCAATATTTAATTTTGTAAACAGAAACATTCAGGTCAAGGATAACAATGAATTTGTAAGCAATCACTGAATTGGGTAGAAACACAATCTGCGGAGAAAAATAACTTTGACAATGAAAACGATGGAACTCCACATTTTCCTGTCCCTACTCCTGTTGATGCTCTTCCATACCTAAACTGTAAAGTATCTTCTCTCTTTCTCGTCCTCTGTCGCAAGTACTGTTTATCAATTATGTTACTGACTTTATTCTATATTATGTCTTTCGTATTTTTTCACCAATTTCGCTAGTTGTTATTTCTTTCACGTTTCTTATTAATGAAAATTAAGGTTAAAGAGGTCTCATCCTTTATTTTGTTTTCTTCTTCGTATACTGTCCAACGTCAACTTGAATTTATTCAAAGAAAGCAGCAGTCATCCTAAGGCTGCCGAAAGTGCCATAAAGCTTGTCTAGTGTTGACACTGGTGATGGCCACATGTGCTTTCTCTGGTCCTCGTATGTCGGGCAATTTTGCACCAGACGTTCAGGGGTCATTTTCCCATTACTACAGGTGCATTCGTCATAATATTCGTAATTTTTTGTGTAGTCAGTATGTTCTGTTTAACATTTGTCCATGCATCTGGCCCTAATAAACCTTTTTGACTCTTTGTAGGTCACACTTGAATCTGGTTGTGGTAACCTTCCACCTTCTTTCACCAGTCTTGACTCCTTGTTGCCTTGAATGTTAGTCGGATGGGGCCCACTGTACCACGACTCTTTTGAGCATGGACTGCTGGCATAGTTGACAGAGTACTGATCTTAGGTCATTTAGGTTTATTGTGTTATAAAATTTATATTTACATGCTTTGCCTATGAAAAATGTTGAAGGTGCCAAAAACTTGGGTAGGCACATTTTCAAAATCTCTTGAACAAAGCTAAGTACCACTTCATGAACTGCAGTGTCATTTTAACAGTGGAATGCAAGTTTGAATAAACATAATCTAGTTATCAAGAACCACTTTAAATAATAGTTTACTAATTATTTTCTGTCCATAGTTTCTATGAGGCGTGTTCAAATGAAACCACATCTAACTGCACCAAGTGAACATGTGTACGATCCACATGATGATGTCACTTCTGATGTAAACAGCACATACCAACCGTCAAGTTTGCAAAATTTCATTATCCTCCAACTCATAGTTTCCTCAGCAGACCGTTGAAAAGATGGCGCATGTGATATGGAATCCGTCCAATTGACATTCATCACAGAATGCAGGCAGTGTATAGTGACAAAAGTGTGTAGAAAACAACAGTGAAGAACTGGATAACTATGTTTAAAGAAGGGCGTGAGTTAACGAAGGATCTTCAAAGACCAGGTCGGGCGCATATTGTTGCAGCAATTCAGGTGTACCGTCGCCGGAGCTTACGTTTGTCATTTTTGTCACCATACACTGCCTGCATTCTGCGATGAATGTCAACTGGTCGACATCCTTCAGCTGTTAGAAGCCGAATCAACGCTCACTGATCAACTCTGGACAGATTCTGTATCACACACGTCATGTTTTCAACGGTCTGCTGAGGAAACTATGAGTTGGGAGATAATGAAATTTTGCAAACTAGACAGTTGGTATGTACTGTTTACATCAGAAGTGACGTCATCATGCGCATTGTACGTATGTTCACTTGTTGCAGTTAGGTTCAGTTTCATTTAAACACGCCTGGTATGATTAAACATGAGTAAAAAAAATGGTGAATTATAATTTTGCCAAGCCTAGGTCTGTCATGGAATTATGGGATTGAAAGGGGCACAACTAAATAAAGACAGGCGTAGGCTATAAATGAAGGCTTATGGGAAAGAACAGGATAAAGACAAGCGTAGTGGAAAATCTTGGGAACGTGGTGGTGCTGGATAGGTCCCACACTGCAAAAACCCTAAACCAGTATCACCTGGGAAACTGTCTTGGAAAGCTGGCTGAATTTACATTGAAGTTAAGAAAGTGAAGAGTAATCAAGATCAGGTGAAACATACTGATCGAGACATGACTTTACCAATCAAGCATGTCATAAAGAGAGTTGTGCTTGGAGCTAGCAACCTCACCATGTAAAATACACTCTACACAAACCACAAATGCAAGCGTTTTGACACATGTATTCTTAAGAGGCTCATTGAAGTGGTGGCCTTATGCTCCATCACATTTCCTAACCATGCTTACCTTTAGCTCTACTTGGTCCTGCTCTTTGGTGTGTGGAATCATCCTGATGAACTTCTGTATCTTTCTTAGATTCTGATTCCACATATAGAACAATAATCAATTCATTAATCCAGTCGAAAAAGCCAATTCAAGAACAATTTATCAAAAACCAATTATCATTTAGTCTGACAGAGGGAACGGCGTGGCCTAGTGGCACGACTCACAATCCAAAGGTGCTGGGTTCGATCCCCATCACAGCACCGGTCATTACCCCGGGGAAGCAAACCCTTAGAAAATACAGGAGGAAGCAGACCCTTACATAAAATGCATGCTAGTCGGAAGCACTGGGCTGACAGGCGTAAAATTAAAACCACAGTGCAACACACACCGCCTTAGGGATAAGAGAAATAAGGTGAAAGCATAAAAAAAAAAATTTTTGTCCGACAGGAATTCCTTTTGCTGGAGGCATGTTGGTGGAAGGAGATATTTATCAGGACAAAAACTTAAATGAGATGGCATATGTTAATGTAGTGATAAGGTCCCAAATGCTGTCGTCGTGGTCAGTGTAGTAGATGATATCTCAATGCTAAATGCTCTCAAGGTTTGTACAACATATACCCTTAGCAAAAGCCTTTCTCCTGACCTTTTCGTCTTGGGACTATTATTTCTACTAACGGGGAATGGGGTGAGGAGCAAGAGTCGAGTGTCTTAAAACTAGAATACTCTCCGCAGATGAAGCCCATAAGTCAGGGGGGTGACAAACTTGTTTACGATTAAGGAGCCATGTAAATAATGTAGCAACCAGAAATAGTGCTGGATAAAAAAGGATAAGCCACAATGGGGTTTATTGTGTGAGTAAATACAAGACTAGTCCTGAAATGCTACAAGTCATAGTAACGTTTTGTAGGCGTAATGGTACCTGGGATTTATCGTGCCATGCCACAAGCCATATGTGGTAATTCATCTAGAAGGAAAAGTGTGACTTTAAACCCACTACTCCCTTGTAGAAAATCTGGTGAGAGCCAATAAGTAGGAAACTAACCCAAATTTTAAAAAGACATGCAGAAAGCAGATGTGCTGAGTCGAAAGGATCTGATTTTGAAGTCTCTAAAACAACTGGATAGACTGGAGTAAACTCAGTCCCATTATTGTGAATGGCAAGTACTCTGATGAAGTATGGAGGATACATATAGAGCAGAGGTTTCCAATCCATGGGTCGCCACCCCAAATGGGGTTGCTGGCTGAAACAGTCAATTAGAAAAATTATTGATTTTTAAAGCAAATTTTCATTGTGAATCAGTGTCTTAAAGTTTGAATAATATCACAATTTTAAAATATAACCCATAAAAATAGAGCAATTATTATATTTTGTGTTTTCAGTGGATACAATGAATCGACCCATAGTCACATACATCCAACGTGTAAGCCCCAGACTGTTTCCATAAGCAGTTTTGGGGAAACAAAAAAAATCACATCATCGTGTCCTGCACAGAGATTTTTATATAAGCGAATTCCATGAAATATAATATATCATATGTTTCTGCGGGATCAAGATGCTGAGTTGCGCATGAGCTGCAGTGGTCAGCGACCCATAGCTGCCAAGTCCCTTCTACACCTCCACACGGTGATCCTGGATAACAGGCTGCAGCAAAGCAGACTGGCTAAGATGAAGGGATCGAAGAGGGAATGCTAACCCGGTACTAAAAAAATGCTTGCTGAAGTCGGATGTGTTGGACCAAAAGGTGCAAATATCGCAGTCAAGCTGTAAACTACGACACAACGCATTCCGTTCTCTGGACTATATTCTGCTACTTAAGCCCTTTCAGGGTTTGATAGTGGGAGATTGAGAACGAACGCAGATGAATCAGATGAGTCGATTGTGTAATCTAGAAATATGTCATTATTAAAAATTATATTATAGTAGAAAATCTATTTTCTATGTGCTTTCTTTTACCCTATTAAAAGACCTTTATTAAGTGTATCAGGGGGTTGCAGGTCACTTTGCTGCTTCTAGAAAATGGGCAGCGACTCTAAAAAGATTGGGAACCTGTAAATAGAGGGAGTAGTAGTGAGATAAGACCGACAATGAGATTATATGACCGGCAGTGAGATGAGACAATTGGCAGTGAAATGAGATGACAGACAGTGAGATGAGATGACTGACAGCTCATGATCACGAACATATACACATTTACCCCATTAACTACTAAAATAAGAGGTGTGGCTGGCCAAGTGGTTTAGATGTCAGTCTTCACTGTTCAAAACCTCGATACAGCATAGGTTTTTTTTTCTATCTGAGGTAAAATATAAATCCTAACATGGCCAGGACACCTTTATTCCTCAGCCCTAAACATGATAAAAATTGACTGAATTGACTTAGTGGGGATGACAGTCTCATCAGGTAAAATAATTGTTCAAAAACCTAACAGCATGAGCTCACACGGGTAGGTGCTTTGATACTTTACATAACAGCAGTCAGCTGGTTCTATGCTTCTTACGGACCACAAACAAAATACAAGAAAGCATAAATGTATTTAAATTAAATCAGTTCTCCAAATTTGACATCCAACAATTTTTCAGCTTTCTGTGAAGTACAGGTCTTCAATAAAAATACACAACACAAAGTACTTTTTAGTACTGCCGTCCGATCCCAGTTGGCAGTTGAGTTCTGTCTACATTCTACTTCTACATCTTCTGTTTCATTTATGCCGCTTAGGTCTAGGAATAAATAATGCTTGCCACTGCTGCCTAAATTTGTAATAATAGGCCTACTAATAATAACGTAACGGTAATCAGATTGAAACTAAAATATAAATTGATTTTAATCCAATCGAAGTGTACTTTTATCTTCAATTATTGTCAAACATTTTATTTAGTTTAAAACTACATTATTTTAAATTTGCAACATGCCAGCATAATTGGATTCAATTGTATTGTGTATCACTCAGTATGACTATGACTATGATCATATGATGAGTGACTTTGAGTTGTGTAGACTACTACTACTAGTACTAGTACTAGACAGTTGAGTTACTATGTATGAGTTAGTCAGAGTATTTTGAAAAACCACAATAAAGAAAGTTCCAGTTATGACTTGGTAGTCTGATTAAAAATATAAACTTAACTAAAAATTCACTACCTGCGTTCTTTTTAGGACGGCCAGGTTTTCGCTTATCTGCCTGAGGCATGATATGTATTTACCAATGTTTTTGGTGGCATTGACAAGAGATTCATATCAGTTTTAAACGTACCGCCATATTGTTTGTAGCAAATAAACGTAAATTATCGCAAAAAACCGACCACTGTTTTGTAAAGCTACCGAAAATAACATTGACTGCTTCACTAGTATGCAGTCAAGCCAGGCTTTTGCACTCCGTCCTTTTTAAAAAAAAAAAAAATTTTTATGCCATGCACATTTCGTGTACAACATTCTTCATGCGCATTGCCGGCTGTCGTAGGCAGAATGATTCACAATACAATTCTGCTCATTTTTAATTTATATTTTGTCCATTCATCATCTTCATTCTTTTCGCTTTTTGTCCTGCTTGTGCCTTTCACTACAGCGTCACTGACGCCGTCAGGTTATGAGGAGGTTTCTTGACCGGGCCCTAGTATTTGCTTCATACACGGGAAGATTTACTGCTTCTGTTATTTCTGCTAATAACCATCATCGTAACCAGGTTATTCAGTCCGGAAACTGGCAGCATTTAAGGCTTCTGATCATGTTACGCCACTGTCCTCTGTTCCCAGCAGATCTTTTCAGTTCAGTATAAGTCTACACATCTAAGTTCTTGTTAGACTGTGAGTAATCATTGTTTCTTGGATGTCCCTTTCTTCTTTTCCCTGAATTTTCCCTTTTAATAAAAGGCCTCCATGTCACATGTTATGACCAAGACTATCTTTCTGGATAATCATCATTAATTGTCTATTGAAGTTCATTTTGTGCAGTTTTTAAAAAAAATCATAATCGAAGGTTATTTTAAAGAAAAAATTTAAGGGGCAGCATTTCGAAGACTTGTATCATACTTTTGTAAAATCTACTGCACGGCCCCGTATTGGACCCGATATCTTTTTAAACACTTGTTCATTTGACCTCTTTTTGTGTCCAGCTCACTGGTTGTTTCCTGCGATATCACCGCATCTCAAAAGCTTAAAATAAATGTTCATCCTTTTTTGTTTATAGTGCATGTTTCAGAGCCGCACAATGCGACGGGCAGGTTGTTGTTTGTTGTTGTTGCTTTGATGTTTGCCTCACTAGTTTCTACTGGCGGAGGCACGCCATTTTCCACCCCAGACCGGACGCATAAACCAGTGTTTGTGTATCTGTATGTACCTAACCTAGTGTTTTCCGTGTTGCAGGAGTGTTTTCATGTCATTTTGGTGGTTCTCTCTTTGATCCTTCCTGTGAGTGATAGGTGGTTGGCAAATCCTATTTCCGTAATAATTTTTTTTTCTTTGAGCTGGAGGAACTCTCGTCCAGATTCGGAGGTTCTGTCTTACGAGGTTCTTATTTTCCAAAGCACAATACTGATGTCATTTGTAGTTAGAAGTTTTTTGTTTCTCACGGAATAGGCCTACATTTTTTGCTACTGCCATCATAGTTCTAATTTCAACCTCACAGCGAGCATCCGCTGTAATAACTTGTCCCAAATATGAAAACCTCAATCTTTTCCTCGATGCTAATATTTAATCTTTTAATGTATTTGGCTATTACCAATATCAGTGCTTTTGTTTGACTAGCATGTACCCTCATACCAAATGTCTTGGCTGTGTCGTTGGTCCTGGTGAGTGTAGTTTGTGTAGTGATTTCTCTGCCCCTACTATGAAGACTTTATCATCCACAAATGTAATGACATATATTCGTTCTCCATTTACCTGTTGTCATTTATGGCGGCTTTTGCCATCATCACCTCCCAATTCAGATTAAATAGGCTTGAGGATAATATACATTCCTGTCTAATCCGTTTCCTGATTTCGACCTGATTTGTTATTCACTCCCTAAGTGCTATATTCGCTTTCTGGTTTGCATACAAACTCAGAATTAGTTTAATTATAGCTCTATTCAAGTGAGAAAAGATGAGGAAAGTAATTCATTTTGCCCATCGCGGTTTATATTTCCTTCTTATTCTTATACTTTCCAGGTGTCAATTTGAATATATATTAATCTGATGTGAATGTATTTTTCGTAATGTGGACAGTTGTTATGGAAATATACTGTCAAATAAAGAAATATAGAACCAGAATAAAGAATATATAATCTACTGTGTGGACGTTGAAGAGCTGTACAAACGCTCTGACGTTGTTAGTATCGCCATAGAGCTTGTCCTATAGTGACGTCACTGGGAGAGAGTATGTATGGGTGTCAATCAAGTGCAAGCTTGGTTAGCAATCCCAACATACCGTGTTAGAAATCACTTCGTGTCCAGTTTGACTGGGCGTGTATGGCATTTTTCTCGGTATGATCACTTAACATCGTGTCCAGTTTGACTGGGCGTGTAGAGCATTTTATCGGTATGATCACTTCTCCACGTACAGAAAGGATTGGAAAAACTACTCTACTTCAAAACTACCATGATGGAACACACACACACACACACACAGAAATAGTATCATACACACACGCATCGTATAGGGGCCATAAACATGATGGAAAGGATACAAAGAAGAGAGACAAAACTGATAGTGGGATTCCAGAATTACAGGTATGAGGAAAGACTCAGAAAAAGCGGCCTACAGTGTCTAGAAAAGAGAAGAACTCGAGGTGACTTAATACAGGCCTAGTGTCTAGACAAGAGAAGAACTCGAGGTGACTTAATACAGGTCTAGTGTGTAGAAAAGAGAAGAACTCGAGGTGACTTAATACAGGTCTAGTGTCTAGAAAAGAGAAGAACTCGATGTGACTTAATACAGGTTTAGTGTCTAGACAAGAGAAGAACTCGAGGTGACTTAATACAGGTTTAGTGTCTAGACAAGAGAAGAACTCGAGGTGACTTAATACAGGTCTAGTGTCTAGACAAGAGAAGAACTCGAGGTGACTTAATACAGGTTTTTAAGATAATCAACGGAAAGGATAAATTATCCTTTTTTTTAGAAGGACAAAAGAACAAAAGGACACCGCTACAAATTAAATAATGACATGTCAAGATAAGATATTAGGAAATATTTTTTTAGTCGTGCATTCAAGATACACAGACACATACTCCTTACAAACTCTCTCTTCGTGCCCCCAGTCCAAAGGCAGCGGAGTATCCGGCTCTTGCCGCCCAAGAGCCTACAGAGTTCACGATCGCCACACCCATTGTTCAAACAGAACACGACTGTTCCCCCTACGAGGGCTGCGAATCTCTATCGAAACGTGTCACCAGCACCCTCGCCAGCAGCAGCCCGCCCCCAGATATAAGGGGCCTAATTAGGGTCACAACATGGAATATGCTGACACTAAACGGGACTGGCGCTGGCCGGAACACTTGACCGATTCAACATTGCAATCGATGTCACTGAAGTAAGACTAAAGGGCCAAGGCCAACAAGATCTAGAAGACGTATGTCTGCTGCACTCTAGTGGCCTTCAACACAGAAATCGTGTGGGCATATTCATAAAAACCCCACTCAGAGACAGTATAGTATCCTGGCACGCCATCTCGGACAGGCTTCTGGTGGCACGATTAAAACATAAACTTGGACATTTCACAATAATAGTCTCCTACGCCCCCACAGAGGAAGTTCAATCCCAGGCAAAGGACAACTTCTACCAGGATCTGGCCAATGCCTCAGCCACAGTTCCTCCGCGTGATGAATTCGTATTACTGGATGATTTCAACGCAGTTTCGGGGTCCCAACGTACTGGTTTAGAATCGGCTCTGGGCTCGCTGGGCAGTGGAAATGCAAACGATAACTCACACACGTTTCTGTCATGTTGCGCCGCCTTCAGTCTGAAGATTACCGGCTCATGGTACCGCCGCCTAGACATCCACCACATTCAGTCTGAAGATTACCGGCTCTTGGTACCGCCTAGACATCCACCACATTCAGTCTGAAGATTACCGGCTCATGGTACCGCCGCCTAGACATCCACCACATTCAGTCTGAAGATTACCGGCTCTTGGTACCGCCTAGACATCCACCACATTCAGTCTGAAGATTACCGGCTCTTGGTACCGCCGCCTAGACATCCACCACATTCAGTCTGAAGATTACCGGCTCTTGGTACCGCCTAGACATCCACCACATTCAGTCTGAAGATTACCGGCTCATGGTACCGCCGGCTAGACCTCCACCACATTCAGTCTGAAGATTACCGGCTCATGGTACCGCCGGCTAGACATCCACCACATTCAGTCTGAAGATTACCGGCTCATGGTACCGCCGGCTAGACATCCACCACATTCAGTCTGAAGATTACCGGCTCATGGTACCGCCGGCTAGACATCCACCACATTCCGTTTGAAGATTACCGGCTCTTGGTACCGCCTAGACATCCACCACATTTCGTATGAAGATTACCGGCTCTTGGTGCCGCCTAGACATCCACCACATTCAGTCTGAAGATTACCGGCTCATGGTACCGCCGGCTAGACATCCACCGCCACACATGGATCTCTAATTACCGAAGGATTAGGAAGGAACTCGACCACATCCTTGTGAGAAGTCTCCACTGGGTGACTTCCTGTCGTGTCTTTCGCGGCGTGGAGACCCCTGCCAACACTGACTATCGCTTGCTGATGATCAGGTACTCCGTCAGCCCATATGCCCGTCTAAAACCTGTGCTGACCCAAAGGTACTATTTCCAGCTTCTTAATGCTAACCCAAGCGTCACCGAGATGTACGCCGAGCATGTCAGAGGAAACCTGGCTGCATCGGACCTCTTCCCGATTACCCGCAAGCAGCATGGGCAGTCATAAAGAACGTCACATGCGAGACCGCTGAGCTAATCACCATCTCAAGGACCTCAAGGCGTCAGCAAAGGCTCTCAGATACTTTGTATGACATCATACTTCAGAAGAACTCAGCCAGGGTAGACAAGGAAGGCTTTCTCAACAAAATCGCCGACGAAGTCTAAGCTGGTCTTAGTTCTCATAACCTCAGACCCGCCTGTCAGACTATCAGGCTACTCCTACCTGGAGGCAAGCAGAACGATAACAAAGAAAGCATACAGTTCATCAATCAGTTCGACGGTTCCGTGTGCTCGTCATACGAGGAGTTAGGAAACAGGTGGAAGGAGCATTATACGTATGTTTTTAAACAGCAGCAAAGACATGTCTCGATCTGTCTGCTGAATTCCCGGATCCTCTCCAAGATAAGGAAACCAACATCGACCCCCCTACTATAGCTGAAGTTCTTGCTGCTGTTCGGAAACTCAGAGATGGACAAGCGGCAGGCCCGGATCACATCCCACCGGAGCTGTTGAAACACGTTATCGACCCGATCATCTCTGCCCTCCATCATTTATTCCTGCAAGTATGGAGGACGGGACACGTCCCGACCGACTGGTGCGATGGAATCGTCGTCTACCTGTACACAGGCAAGGGAAGTAGCAGACTGCAGTAATTACAGGTCTATGCTGCTTTTTTTTATCGTGCTGCTTACCTTCAGAGCGGAGGAGCCTGATAGCCTAAAAGTCGGGTCTGAGGTCATGAGATCTGAAACCAGCTTCGACTTTGTCAGCAATTTCGTTGAGAAAGCCTTCCTTGTCTACCCTGGCCGCCGCGCGGAATTGGCCTGTGGTCACCGCCTATGTCCAACTATGTAGCACTTTTACATTTGTAACAAACTATGTAGCACTTTTACATTTGTAACAAACTATTTGTCGTTGTACATAGTTAATTAAATACGAGATTATACACACTCGATTTCCGCCTGCGTATTCCAGCCTGCATGTCCCATTTATAAAGCTTATTACTTAAGCTGATGTGTGAGTGCTGGTGTAGTGGGGGCGGTAAGAATTTGTTGTTTATCAGTTGCCGTTTAGCCTTTAGCTGATGTTTGAGTGATGATATAGTGGGGGATCGTCAGAATAGACTGTTTGTCAGTTGACGTTCAATCGGATGTTTGAGTGCTCGTCTAGTGGGGACTGTAGAAATAGACTGTTTATTAGTTGCCGTTTAGTCCTTAAGATGATGTTTGAGTGCTCGTCTAGTGGGGACTGTAGAAATAGACTGTTTATTAGTTGTCGTTTAGTCCTTCAGCTGATGTTTGAGTGCTCGTCTAGTGGGGACTGTAGAAATAGACTGTTTATTAGTTTGTCGTTTAGTCCTTCAGCTGATGTTTGAGTGCTCGTCTAGTGGGGACTGTAGAAATCGACTGTTTATTAGTTGTCGTTTAGTCCTTCAGCTGATGTTTGAGTGCCCATATAGTGTTGCTAACAAAACACGTATGACCAAGTTATCTGACTAGGACAGAAGCAAAATGAAAAACACTTTACGACTACGAAGATCTTCGTCGAAGACAAACGACAACTAACGATGAACAACAACAAGCATGAGAAAGTACAATTGTAGGAGACTATAGGCTGATGTGATGGTAAGGGGACAATAGGCTGATGTGAAAGTGAGGGGACAATAGGCTGATGTGATGGTAAGGGGACAATAGGCTGATGTGAAAGTAAGTGGACAATAGGCTGATGTGATGTAAGGGGACAATAGGCTGATGTGAAAGTAAGTGGACAATAGGCTGATGTGATGTAAGGGGACAATAGGCTGATGTGAAAGTAAGGGGACAATAGGTTGAAACGAAAGTAAAGAGACAATAGGCTGATGTGAAAGTAAGGGGACAATATGGTGATGTGAAAGTGAGGTGACAATAGGCTGATGTGAAAGTGAGGAGACATTATGCAGATGTGATGGTAAGGGGACAATACGCTGAAGTCAAAGTAAGGAGACATTAGGCTGATGTGAAAGTAAGCAGACAATAGGCTGATGTGAAAGTGAGGAGACATTAGGATGATGTGATGGTAAGGGGACAATAGGCTGATGTGAAAGTAAGTGGACAATAGGCTGATGTGAAAGTAAGGGGACATTAGGATGATGTGAAAGTAAGGAGACAACAAGTAGCAGCGGCCTTAAAATGGACTCTGTAGAAATAAATACATGTGAAGGTCAATAGTGGCCGTAAAGTGAGTTCTGTTTGTTCCTGTCCTGGGACGGTAACTGAGACATACTTATTTATGATGTCATCGACTGATCGCCTTGTAAATCGGCTAAGCTACGATTAATTGATTTCTTACCAGTCCATTTTACGACTGCTGCTACTTTTTGTCTCGCTTCCTCCTCGTCATCGTGATCCCTCCTTCAGTTGTCCATTCTCATTGTTGTTGTTACTCGCTAGTTGCTTCCGGTTTTGTCCCAGGTGAAGGTCTTGTGGCCGTACCTTTCGTTAGTTTCTGATCCGGTATGCTAGCTGAAACTAAATAAGGTGAGGAGGCATTTAGCCAAACTGGGGCTAAATATTAACGCGAAGAAAGGCAAACTGTTTAAAATCAACTCATCAAGCAAAGTGCCAGTCATTACTTAACTTAACGTCTTTATACTGGTTTAGAAGACCATGCAGAGTCTGTATACAACAAGTGTCTTTTACATCATCTTGCTCTAAAAGCTATGCGCATCCAATGTATTCTTAAATGCATTAAATGTCCCTGCCTTCACTACCTCCCGTGGCAATGTATTCCAAGCATTCACCACTTTCTGAATAAAAAAAATACTTCAAAATATATAATTTGGACCTCTCCTTAGTCAACTTGTAGCTATGCCCTATTGTTCTTGTGGGTGGCTGTATTTTAAAAAAAAACTTGTTATAGTCTAATTTATCCATTCATCTGATCATCTTATAAACCTCTATTGTCACCTCGAATTCTTTTCTCTTCTAGACACCATAGGCCGGTTTTTTTCTAGTCTTTATTAATAACTGTAATTCTGGAATCTCACTATCAGCGTTGTCGCTCTTTTTTGTATTCTTTCCAGCATGTCTATATCCTCTCTCTGATAAGGACTCCACACCTGTACACAGTACTCCAATCTAGGTCTAACTAATGCTGTATACAGTTTGACTATCATGTCCTTGCTCAATGTTTAATATTTATTTTTATCATTACTAACATTGCATTTGCCTTTTTTACTGCTACCTGAACTTGTCTGGAGGTGTGGCACTGGTAGAGGTGGCCCCTTCACATGTTTGAGCAGCAGATTGTTACTTCAGGTGGCACCAAGGTAGATGTAAGGGCTAGAATTGGACAGGAATGGACATCATTCATGTTACTGGGGATCAAGATGTTGAGCAACGCATGAGCTGCAGCGGTGAGCGACCCATAGCTGACTGCTAGCGCCAGAGCCAGCGAACCTGAGCTGCCAAGACCCTTCTACACCTCCACGCGGGGATCCTAGATAACAGGTTGCAAAAGAGCAGACTGGCTAGGGAGAAGGGATCGAAGGGGGAATGCTAACCCGGTACTTAAAAAAATGCTAGCTGAAGTCGGTATTGTTGGACCGAAAGGTGCAAATATCGCAGTCAAGCTGTAAACTACGACACAACGCATTCCGTTCTCTTGACTACATTCTGCAACTTAGGCCCCTGTCAGGGTTTGGTAGCGGGAGATTGAGAACGAACGAAACCAAGCCAAGCCATTCCTGTTATTGAATAATATATGGAAATCCAGGGGAATAAAGACACGCTAAGATTGTTTGTTTTCAATATTAAGTCAGTACTCCTGTTCGAAGCAGAAACTTAGAGAACAGCCAAAGCAATACAGAGAAAACTACAGTCGTTCGTCAATAAATGTCTTCTTCTTCTTCTTCTGCTTCTTCTTCTTCTTCTTCTTCTTCTTTTTCTGCTTCTTCTTCTTATTCTTCTTCTTCTTCTTCTTTTTCTTCTTCTTCTGCTTCTTCTTCTTCTTCTGCTTCTTCTTCTTCTTCTTCCTCTTCTTCTTCTTCTTCTTCTTCTGCTTCTTCTTCTTCTTCTTCTTCTTCTTCTTCTTCTTCTTCTTCATACGCTGTTAGACGTCAACATAAATGTCTACAAATGAGAATGGGTTATAGGCCGGCAAGACCAGGTGAGGAACGAAGATCTACGAAAAGTGGGACAGCAACAACCAGTGGAACAACATATCAAACGTCGGAATGGGTTAGATAGGACTTCAATATTGAACGTGGTCAGAGAGGCCATGCCACGGAATCCACAAGGGAAGAGGAAGAGAGGTCATAATGTAGCAAGTCCTTTGTAGAACGTCGCTCCCATCAGAGTCTGTCTGAAAGAAACTTGTTCCCTTGCCAAAACACCAGCTTCCGCCACTGTCATACTCAGGCACTCCTGGATATCTTGGTGCCATCGTCTTCTTGGTCTACCCCTTCCTCTTTTGCCTGGCACCATACCTTCCATCACCGTCCTCTCAAGACCGTTGTGTCTCTTGATGTGACCAAAGTATTTGCATTTTCTAGCCAAAATGGAATTGATAAACCAGTTCTCCTTTATGCTCAACTCTTGCCGAATGTCTGCATTTGTTCTTTTCTCTGGCCAGGGTATTCTGTGGATCTTTCTGTAACATTTTGACTCGAAGAATTCGATTCTTTGTCTAGAAGTTTTGGTAATCGTCCATGCTTCACAGCCATAAGCTGCCACAGGAAAAACACAGGCTCTCAAGACTTTTACTTTTATCATTTTGTTGGTGCCCTGCCATAATTTCTTCAGGCTGTTCAGTCTCTGCATTGCCATAGCTAGTCTTCTTCTGATTTCTTTCGAGCAGTCACCATTTTTATCGATTCTGGAGCCCAGATATTCAAAATGTGTAACCTGATCTATTTCCTCACCACCCACTGTAAATTTATGCTGACATTGTGTTTTAACGGTGGTCATTATCTTTGTTTTGTTTATGTTTATGAACAGGTTTTGATCTTTACTATGTCCATTAACGACTGAAAGTAGCTGCTCTAGCCCTTCCGCACTTCTTGATAGTATCACTGTGTCATCTGCGTATCGTAATTCTGGAATCTCGTACCCCCCAATCGTAAATGGGTCGAAACTTTCAATGTTCTCATCTTCTCGTACATCTCTCATTATACATTCCTCATATATGTTGTACAGATAAGGTGAGCGAATACATCCCTGTCGGACTCCCTTTTGTACTGCAAACCAATCTGATGTTTGCCCAGATACTCGGACAGCGGCTTGTTGATCTTGGTATAATGTTTCAATGAGATGGACTATATGCAAAGGAAACCCCATTTCCTTCATGATTCTCCACAGATTTTGATGTTTTACCGTGTCGAAGGCCTTAGTGTAATCAATGAAACATGTGTACAGGTCTACATTAAACTCTCTACATTTTTCATAGATATTCCTTAAATTGAATATGTGGTCCCGGGTCCCTCTGTCTTTCCTAAAACCTGCCTGGACTACGTGAATTTCAGATTCAAACATTTTCTCTATCCTTCTTAATAGGATTCGCAAGAGTATCTTGCTAGCATGGCTGATCAGTGTGATAGTTCGGTAGTTCGTGCACAGCTTCAGGTTGCCTTTTTTGGGGAGGGGAATATAAATTGATTTCTTCCATGCTTCTGGCCACTCTGCACTGTGCCATATCTGTTTACACAGCTTGTGATACTCGAGCACATGCCTCTCCTCCTGCTTGTATTAGCTCTGCTGGGATATCATCGCATCCTGGGAACTTTCCCTTTTTCAGGCTTTTAATTGCAGAGCGTACTTCTTCCAATGTTGGTTCAGGTTCTTTCTCATCCTTTGGTAGGATTGTAACTGAGCGCTTTATGCTATCTCCATACATGGTTCTGCAGTACTCTCTCCATCTATTCAGGAAGAGAGGTAGACCAAGAAATACACGAAGAAGAGACTGAAAATTAACTTCAGTACCTGAACAACTTATCAACTTAAGAGATGCAGAAAGAAAAGCTCTAGACCAAACTTACTGAAGGAGGGTTGTCAATGGCCTTATCGTATGCCCTGAAAGGAGTGGTGGCATTGATGAGGATGACGGTAACTGAGCCACACCTGTTAATGTTTTTAATCAACTTTTGACCGTCAGTTTTGCCGCAGCTTCGACCTACTGTATTTATTTTGGTTAAAAACACACGCACGTACGCTCATGCGCGCGCGCACACGCACACGCACACACACGCACACACACACACACACACACACCACCCAAACCATTCCGATGTGTGACAATTATAACATTACAAAAACAACAGACATCCAACAATGCTGTAACAATAGCACTACCGTTGAGTGTGTTGGTGACCAGGAAGTTGGCAGATTTCCACGACAATAAACGCCGTTTACGGGATGACCTGACCTGAAACGCAGTCTGTCGGCTCTTGGGAAAGCCCCCTCACCCATTGCGTGCTTCACTGGTTTGAGATGGTATATTTATCATCAAGTATGTGACGAGATATTCAGGGGGAGTAAGTGGGGGCTGTTCTTGTCTAGTGCACAATGAGTTTGTTTTCTTTTGTGTCTCCTGAAAAGAGAGTAACGTGCTGGTTTGTAGTAGATCTTCTCATATCATGATCGTGCTGATGAAGGCAGATCGTGGTGCCCCAGGCAGTTGTGCTATGTTTGGCTTCATCTGCGTGATGCTCACTTCACCGGGGATCACCTCGATCCATATCGTGTCAGTCAGAATCCATTGAAAACCGCTTGGTTACAAGAAACGCTTCATGGAAGAGAGAGAGTGGTCTTGATCAGTATACTGTGCCCCTGGACCTGGCGTGACGTCCTGGTCAGTATGTTGTACCTGACCGGGCTAACGTCTCAGTTTCCTCGAGGGAGGAGATGAGAAAAAGATGGGAGTGTGTAAGAGGATGTGGTTAATGATCAAGCTTTCCTGGTAGCCGGATCAGGGGTCTCAAACTTTAACATATATAAGGGCCGCTTAATAATACAATTGATGGTACAAGAGCCGTATAACAAGTTTGATGGTACAACGGCTGTATGATGATACGTTTGGTGGTACAATCTACACGTTATGACACGTGTATTAGTACAATGGCTGCATGACAAGTTTAATGGTACAACAGCCGCGTGATGATACGTTTAATAGTTTTAAAAAAACGTATGATGCTGAGTTTGTTGGCACAAAGGCCATTATATGAAAAGTTTGTTGGTACACCGGCTGTTCAATAGCTAAAGGGAGAAAGCTAAGGGACATGATAAGTTCAATAAGGACACGAGGACAAACTCAAGACCTAAGGGACATGACAGGTTCAATAAGGACACGAGGACAAACGCAAGACCTAAGGGACATGACAAGTTCAATAACTATAGGACAAGAGGACAAACTCGAGAGCTAAGGGACATGACAAGTTCAATAACTATAGGCCAAGAGGACAAACTCAAGACCTAAGGGACATGACAAGTTCAATAACTATAGGACAAGAGGACACACTCTAGAGCTAAGGGACATGACAAGTTAAATGAGAACACGAGGACAGACTCAGGAGCTAAGGGACATAACAGGTTCAATAAGGACACGAGGACAAACTCAAGAGCTAAGGGACATAACAGGTTCAATAAAAACACGAGGACAAACTCAAGAGCTAAGTGACATAACAGGTTCAGTAAGGACACGAGGACAAACTCAAGAGCTAAGGGACATAACAGGTTCAGTAAGGACACGAGGACAAACTCAAGAGCTAAGGGACTTGACAGGTTCAGTAAGGACACGAGGACAAACTCAAGAGCTAAGGGACATGACAGGTTCAATAAGGACACGAGGATAAACTCAAGAGCTACGGGACATAACAGGTTCAATAAAATCACAAGGGGACAAACTCAAGAGCTAAGGGTCATGACAAGTTGAATAACTAAAGTTTACGAGGACAAACTCAAGAGTTTAAGGGACATGACAGGTTTAATAGCTAAAGTTCACGAGGACAAACTCAAGAGCTAAGGGTCATGACAAGTTCAATAACTAAGGAACAGGAGGACAAACTCAAGAGCTAAGGGACATGACAGGTTCAATAATTAAAGTTCGGGAGGACAAACTCAAGAGCTAAGGGTCATGACAAGTTCAATAACTAAGGGACAGGAGGACAAACTCAAGAGCTAAGGGTCATGAGGACATTTACTTATCCTGTTTTTAAGGAGCATCGGGCAGCAACTGTAGTTCTCCTTAGATTCTCATTTATAGCTGCCTTGTTTAGAAGAGTCCTTACTTCTCGAGGGAAAGGGCTCGGGTGTCGACACACTCCAGTCTACCCAGCTGGGTGTCTGGCTTACAGCAGGTCTCGACACGCTCCAGTCTACCCAGCTGGGTGTCTGGCTTACAGCAGGTCTCGACACGCTCCAGTCTACCCAGCTGGGTGTCTGGCTTACAGCAGGTCTCGACACGCTCCAGTCTACCCAGCTGGGTGTCTGGCTTACAGCAGGTCTCGACACGCTCCAGTCTACCCAGCTGGGTGTCTGGCTTACAGCAGGTCTCGACACGCTCCAGTCTACCCAGCTGGGTGTCTGGCTTACAGCAGGTCTCGACACGCTCCAGTCTACCCAGCTGGGTGTCTGGCTTACAGCAGGTCTCGACACGCTCCAGTCTACCCAGCTGTGTGTCTGGCTTACAGCAGGTCTCGACACGCTCCAGTCTACCCAGCTGGGTGTCTGGCTTACAGCAGGTCTCGACACGCTCCAGTCTACCCAGCTGGGTGTCTGGCTTACAGCAGGTCTCGACACGCTCCAGTCTACCCAGCTGGGTGTCTGGCTTACAGCAGGTCTCGACACGCTCCAGTCTACCCAGCTGGGTGTCTGGCTTACAGCAGGTCTCGACACGCTCCAGTCTACCCAGCTGGGTGTCTGGCTTACAGCAGGTCTCGACACGCTCCAGTCTACCCAGCTGGGTGTCTGGCTTACAGCAGGTCTCGACACGCTCCAGTCTACCCAGCCGGGTGTCTGGCTTACAGCAGGTCTCGACACGCTCCAGTCTACCCAGCCGGGTGTCTGGGTTACAGCAGGTCTCGACACGCTCCAGTCTACCCAGCCGGGTGTCTGGCTTACAGCAGGTCTCGACACGCTCCAGTCTACCCAGCCGGGTGTCTGGCTTACAGCAGGTCTCGACACGCTCCAGTCTACCCAGCTGGGTGTCTGGCTTACAGCAGGTCTCGACACGCTCCAGTCTACCCAGCTGGGTGTCTGGCTTACAGCAGGTCTCGACACGCTCCAGTCTACCCAGCTGGGTGTCTGGCTTACAGCAGGTCTCGACACGCTCCAGTCTACCCAGCCGGGTGTCTGGCTTACAGCAGGTCTCGACACGCTCCAGTCTACCCAGCCGGGTGTCTGGCTTACAGCAGGTCTCGACACGCTCCAGTCTACCCAGCTGTGTGTCTGGCTTACAGCAGGGAGGGCAGGATGGCGACGATACTGTCTCCTCACTAAACCGAAAAAACTGCTGAGACCTCGGGCAAATGAAGTCTGCAATATTCCATCCCCAATAGTACTGTATGGCATGAGACAACTGTTGTCCTTACGGGGATATCCATAATACGGTAGGAGGGAGGAATGATGTGTGTAAAAAGTGGACAGCTGTGGACATGAAGAGGGGATAGGTATTTGAGATGAAAGTGTAGACACAATTAATACACACACACACACACACACAATTCATACAGACACAGACAATTCATACACACACACACACACAATTCATACACACAGACAATTCATACACACACACATACAATTCATACACACACAGACAATTCATACACACACACACACAATTCACACACACACACACAATTCATACACACACACACACAATTCACACACACACACACAATTCACACACACACAATTCATACACATACACACAACTCATACACACACACAATGCATTCACACACAATTCATACACACACACAATTCACACACACACACACACAATTCATACACACACACAATTCATACACACACACAATTCACACACACACACAATGCATACACATACACACACAATTCATACACACACGCACGCACACACACACACATTCAAAATGTAAACAAGGTGCACTACCAAGTGTCACGGTATGTGTATGTCCACTAAACAGACACTGATAAACACGATGATCATTCCTACCTTAAGGTATCAGTGTCAAACGAGTCCTATTAGATAGACACAAACGTAAAATCTAGACTTGTGAGATCCGCTGGGGACGAAGTCCAGCAGGAAATACAATTCACAACAACATTCACAACAGCATGTTGAGAGAAATGGTGGGGGACTGCATCCGTTAATTACTATACTGAAGAAGGAACAAAAATGTGGTTTGGACATTTGACAAGTATGTAGTATGATCAACCTTGCAGCGAGATTATAAGACACGAAGGTTTCAAGGCTACGGGCTAGACGTCGACCGGCAACAATGGATAGATGGGAAGCCTTTCAACAGTGTAACATGTTAGTAGCACAAACCTCCTATCTAGCGCAAGCAAGAAGTCTACCCATACTATCTCCTCTCTGCCACGCGACAAGACAAGAGCAGTAGGACAAAAGGAAAAAAAGAAGACGAAAAGACGAAGAAGAAGAAGAAGAAAGAAGATGATAATGAATTTTGACAAGCGAGGAGGAGTCAATCAAAAGTGGACAGGTGAATGTATGACAAGTTCGGTGGCACACCGGCTGTTCGATAGCTACAGGACAAGAGCTAAGGACATGGCAGGAGACAAGGACAAACTCAAGAGCTAAGGGACATGACAGGTTCAATAAGGACACGAGGACAAACTCAGGAGTCAAGGAACATAACAAGTTCAATAAGGACACGAGGACAAACTCAAGAGCTAAGGGTCATGACAAGTTGAAAAACTAAAGTTCACGAGGACAAACTCAAGAGCTAAGGGACATGACAGGTTCAATAAGGACACGAGGACAAACTCAGGAGTCAAGGGACATAACAAGTTCAATAAGTTCACGAGGACAAACTCAAGAGCTAAGGGACATGGCAGGTTCAATAAGGACACGAGGACAAACTCAAGAGTTAAGGGACATGACAGGTTCAATAAGGACACGAGGACAAACTCAAGAGTTAAGGGACATAACAAGTTCAATAAGGACACGAGGACAAACTCAAGAGTTAAGGGACATGACAGGTTCAATAAGGACACGAGGACAAACTCAAGAGTTAAGGGACATAACAAGTTCAATAAGGACACGAGGACAAACTCAAGAGTTAAGGGACATGACAGGTTCAATAAGGACACGAGGACAAACTCAAGAGTTAAGGGACATAACAAGTTCAATAAGGACACGAGGACAAACTCAAGAGTTAAGGGACATAACAAGTTCAATAAGGACACGAGGACAAACTCAAGAGTTAAGGGACATGGCAGGTTCAATAAGAACACGAGGACAAACTCAAGAGTTAAGGGACATAACAAGTTCAATAAGGACACGAGGACAAACTCAAGAGTTAAGGGACATAACAAGTTCAATAAGGACACGAGGACAAACTCAAGAGTTAAGGGACATGGCAGGTTCAATAAGGACACGAGGACAAACTCAAGAGTTAAGGTATACAAATGGCAGGTTCAATAAGGACACGAGGACAAACTCAAGAGTTAAGGGACATAACAAGTTCAATAAGGACACGAGGACAAACTCAAGAGTTAAGGGACATAACAAGTTCAATAAGGACACGAGGACAAACCCAAGAGTTAAGGGACATGGCAGGTTCAATAAGGACACGAGGACAAACTCAAGAGTTAAGGTATACAAATGGCAGGTTCAATAAGGACACGAGGACAAACTCAAGAGTTAAGGTATACAAATGGCAGGTTCAATAAGGACACGAGGACAAACTCAAGAGCTAAGGTATACAAATGGCAGAATGTTGTGAATAAATGTATGAATGGTCCCTTCCTTCTATTATCTCAGTTAATAATTTCCAAAATGCTCTGATTTTCTTTCACCGTCTACATTATACCGGATTTCTATCCTTTTCTTCATAGCTTTATAAATAAAACTCTTTTATAATGGAAGACTTAAACGCCAGATTAGGATATAACACAATAGAAGAAGAAAACTTTCTTGAGAAAATACGGAGACAAAGAGAGAGAAACGAGAACGGACACGGACTCCTGGAAATGTGCAGCCAACACGATGTGATCATAACACAAACACGTTTTGTTCCATCACAGAAGCGCACATGTATACACATTGAATGATTTGATCCAGAAAAATCAGATATACTTTTTACTAGTAAAGGAAAGTAGAAATAGACAAGTGGCTGATGCAAGATCTATTCCGAACCTGTATGTTGAAACTGGTCATAAAGCTGTAATGATGGCTATACGAACAAAATGGAACAAAAAGGCAACAAAAGATGCAGGGATATCCTGGCCACCGACTGTGTGAGCTAGCGTGGATTACACAAGAAACACCAGAAGACTGTAGCAGTGCAACAATACTCCACATTTCAAAAAAAGGGCAGCGAAAATTGTAAAAAATATAGAGTAATATCATTGCTTAGCCATACTGGAAATATATTCGGTAAAATACTGGAAAAAAGACTACCTCCAATCATAGAACCCTCAGCTTAGCGAAGCACAGAAAAGATTTAGGAAAAACAGGAGCTGTACAGATACAATCTGTGCACTCAGACAACTAGTGGAAAAAAACAATACGTCACCTTGTCATGCTCGAGTGAATGACAAGAGAAATGCTTCCAAGGAAAATTCTGCATAGGGAACTGAGAAAAAAATCTTTCAATGACAGTTTGAAGGTCTCCCAGTTGCTGTCAAATAGACATTAACGAATGGGAAAACCTAGATCAAAATAGTGCCGTAAAAAAAGTGCAATAAAGAAAGGCACTGGTGTTCAAGTAGCCCAGGATAAACACGTAATACAAAAGTCTAAAGAAGATGGAATACCAATACCACCAGCTGCGGGGAATGTTTGCCAGTCGTGTCTTAGAGCTTTTCTCTCTCGTATTCACGTGATCAGTCACAGGCGTACCCGCAGACGTAAGGATGTAGAATGACATGGGATGACATGAGATGACATGGGATGATATGAGATGATATGGGATGGCATGAGATGACATGGGATGATATGAGATTATATGGGATGACATGAGATGACATATGACATGCGATGATGTTGGCGGATCTCATCGATGGCGATGAACAAAATTATTATTATAAATATTTACATACACACACACACAGACAGACAGATAGATAGATAGATAGATAGATAGATAGATAGATAGATAGATAGATAGATAGATAGATAGATAGATAGATAGATAGATAGATAGATAGATAGATAGATAGATAGATAGATAGATAGATAGACGAGCTACGATTATAAGAATACTCAAGAAAAGAAGTTAGACACAGAAACTGACTCAAACGGATAATGTTGATGTCACATGTCCATTTACAGATGAATTTAGTAGCAAGTAGTGACGAAATAAGTAAAATGAAAACAATTAACAAAGCTGATGTAGTAATATATATGTGAGAATATGACAAATCAGGGGATGTCCCAGTGACCCAGCAGGAAGCCGTTCCCCTGCACAAACTGCGTTGTTAAATGTGTGTCGACACACACACAATCGTGACACTTGGGTAGGTTTTCAAACATAAAGTAGGTGGCTAAAGACCCAACACAGTGAATGAGCTAACAGCTGCTAGCGACTCAAAGCTGGCTGGTTCCATCAAGGTCAGTGAACCAGAGCTGATCAAAATTCTATTCCGCATCCAAGTGACGGCCCTGGGACTGGCGGCATTAGTGTATTCTGGCTAAGAGAATAGGAATATCAGTCGGAAGGCAAACCTGATACCAAATTTTTTTCAACCTGTGAGGACGACATAGGCCAAAGTCCGGCCCAACCATGACCTCTAAACTACAGATCCATCGACCCAGAAAAAGAACGCTACTGTATGGCTAACTAAAAATAGTATCATCCAATCAAATTATCTCTTTCATTTCGTGTGCATTCTAGCGTCATCTTTGAAAGTTTTTACGCGAGTTTGAGAATTATATTGAATTTTTAGTGTGTTGAAGAAGAGAAATAAGAAAAGATAAAAGAAGATACATAGTAGAAACGTGTAAGGATATAGAAAACCTACAGCAACAAGGCAGAGAGAGAGAGAGAGAGAGAGAGAGAGAGATGCATTTAAAGCAATTAGAACACTGACAAGGGAGTTTCGTTCGGTTCCACGGGTCATAAATGACAAAGAGGATAACACATTAACAGAAACCAAGGACATACTGAACAGAAGGAGATAGTACTGCAGAATCATGTATGGAGATAGCATAAAGCGCTCAGTTACAATCCTACCAAAGGAAGAGAAAGAACCTGAACCAATATTGGAAGAAGTACGCACTGCAATTAAAAGCCTGAAAAAGGGAAAGTCCCCAGGATGCGATGAAATCCCAGCAGAGCTAATACAAGCAGGAGGGGTGGCATGTGCTCGAGTCTATCACAAGCTGTGTAAACAGATGTGGCACAACGCAAAGTGGCCATGGAAGAAATCAATTTATATTCCCCTCCCCAAAAAGGCAACCTGAAGCTGTGCACGAACTACCGAACTATCGCGCTGATCAGCCACGCCAGCAAGATACTCTTGCGAATCCTGTTAAGAAGGACATATAAAAGGTTTGAATCTGAAATTCACGTAGTCCAGGCAGGTTTTAGGAAAGACAGAGGGACCCGGGACCACATATTCAATTTAAGGAATATCTATGAAAAATGTAGAGAATGTAATGTAGACATGTACACGTGTTTGATTGATTACACTAAGGCCTTCGACTCGGTAAAACATCAAAATTTGTGGAAAATCGTGAAGGAAATGGGGTTTCTTTTGAACATAGTCCATCTCATTGAAATATTATACCAAGATCAGCAAGCCGCTGTCCGAGTATCTGGCCAAACATCGGATTGGTTTGCAGTACAAAAGGGAGTCCGACAGGGATGTATCCTCTACCTTATCTGTACAACATATATGCAGAATGTATAATGAGAAATGTCCGAGAAAATGAGAACATTGAAAGTTTCGACCCATTTACGATTGGGGGTGTACGAGATTCCAGAATTACGATACGCAGATGACACAGTGATACTATCAAGAAGTGCAGAAGGACTAGAGCAGCTACTTTCAGCCGTTAATGGACATAGTAAAGATCAAAATCTGTTCATAAACATAAATAAAACAAAGATAATGACCACCGACAAAACACAATGCCAACATAAATTTTAAGTGGGGGGTGAGGAAATAGATCAGGTCACACATTTTGAATATTTCTGGGCTCCAGTATTGACAAAAATCGTGACTGCTCGAAAGAAATCAGAAGAAGACTAGCTATGGCAATGCAGAGACTGAACAGCCTGAAGAAATTACGGCAGGGCACCAACAAAATGATAAAAGTAAAAGTCTTGAGAGCCTGTGTTTTTCCTGTGGCAGCTTATGGCTGTGAATCATGGACGATTACCAAAACTTCTAGACAAAGAATCGAATCCTTCGAGTCAAAATGTTACAGAAAGATCCTCAGAATACCCTGGACAGAGAAAAGAACAAATGCAGACATTCGGCAAGAGTTGAGCACAGAAGAGAACTGGTTTATCAATTCCATTTTTGCTAGAAAATTCAAGTACTTTGGTCACATCAAGAGACACAATGGTCTTGAGAGAACGGTGATGGAAGGTATGGTACCAGGCAAAAGAGGAAGGGGTAGACCAAGAAGACGGTGGCACCAAGATATCCAGGAATGCCTGAGTATGACTGTGGAGAGGCTGGTGTTTTGGCAAGGCAACGAGTTTCTTTCAGACAGTGATGAGAGCGACGTTCTACAAAGGACATGCTACATGATGATGATGATGGTGTTGTAATTATATTCCTTTGAAAATTGTTTTCTGAAAAATGGGGATTGTGTCAATGAGATATCGAGTGATTCAGATTTAGATGTTTCTATGTCAGATGTTACTGACAGTGAAACAGTGATGAAATCAGGTCATCTCGTAACCGGTGAGGTCGTTGGGGCACACATGAAGACATCCTCACAACCCCACGCCACCCCTCTCTGTCAGATGCCGCTGCCTGTGACTCTTCTGGTCGGAGACTGGTCCATTCTTTTATGTTGTCCTCCCATTTCTTTTTGGGCCGGCCTCTTCGTCGTCTGCCATGCACCTTTCCGTGGAGGATTGTATTTGCAAGACCATTTGATCTCGATATGTGACCGTACCAAGTGAGTTTCCTTCTTTTGACAGTTGCCAAGAGGTCTTCGAAAGGCAATATTGCTGTTGTAATTCTATCTCGTATTTCCTCATTTGTAACTCGATCTTTGTACGTGACGTTTAAACGTTTTCGGAGACATCTCATCTCCAAGGCCTGTATCCTTTGTTGAAGGTCAGCTGTAACTGTCCATGTCTCACACGCATAGAGGAATATTGACAGGACCAGTGTACGCATTAATCTGATTTTCGTGCATAGTGCTAACCGCATATCTTGCCAGATTTTGTTAAGCCGTGCAAGCGCCGCTATTGTCTGTGCTATTCTGGCCAACACCTCACATTTTGATCCTTCATCACTGACAATCGACCCAAGATATTTAAAACGGTCAACCACTTCGAGTTCCTGACCGTTAGCTTTTATCCTGCTGTTGAAGCCCATGGCGTTGTTGGTCATTAATTTGGTCTTTTAGCGTTTATCTCCATACCATTGTCAAGAGCTGTTTCATCGAGCCTTCTGACCCATTCCTAGAGTTCTGCTTCTGAACCCGCCAACCCGTCGATATCATCTGCAAAACGAAGGTTGGTAATCGTTCGGCCCCCTATCTTGACAGTACCAACGTGACCTCCAAGTGCCTCACTCATAATTCCTTCAAGGAATATATTGAAAAAAGTTGGAGAGAGTGTACACCCCTGTCTCACACCAACTGATGTGCGAAACCAGTCCCCTCGCCTCCCATTCACAAGAACTGCGCTAGACGCCTTGTCATACAGGTGTTCAAGGACCGTTATAATATTTCCGTTGATATTAAACATCCTCATGGTTGCCCAAAGCGCTTTATGCCATACCCTATTAAACGACTTCTTAAAATCCACAAACACATGATAGTTTGCTGCTGTTCTAGATATTTCTCGCTTAGCAGCCTTAAATTAAATATCTGTTCTGTAGTCCTTCTTCCCTGTCTGAACCCTGCTTGCTCCTCGGCAATGATGTTCTCTGCTTGGGGTTTCAATCGGTCGAGGATTAATCTAAGCTTGACCTTGCTAGGGTTTCTGATGAGGCTTATTATTCTGTAATTTTGGCACAGCTTTAGGTTTCCAGACATGTAACGGTATAACTATTGATTTCGTCCATAAGTCCGGCCAGTTTCCTGTCGCCCATATTTTGTTGCAGATGTGTGTCAGGCCTTCCACCACTACCTCTCCACCTGCTTGTAAGAGCACTGCTGGTATATTGTCCACGCCGGCCGCCTTCCCTCTTCTCAATGTCTTTACCGCTGCAATTACCTCTTCCTTCGTTATCAGTTGGTTATCCTCTATATTTGTTGGTGTTGGGGGGATTTTCTCAGGTTCGTTTCGCCCTTCATAGTTATATAGCTCGGAACAGTACTCTGCCCATCGTGCCAGTACGTCATTTTCCTCAATAAGGCACTTGCCGCTTTTATCATGGATCATAAAGTTCCTGCCTTGTCTTGGTGTTACCAGTTCTTTGACAACCTTGTATGCTCCTTTAGCATCATTTCTGTTTAGTCTCTCTTCGATGTTTGTGCATTGCTCACATATCCACGCTTCTTTCGCCTCTCTCATCTCAAGAGGAAATAGCTCTCTACAAGAATAAATATACTTTTCTATATTTATTACTAGTTATTATTATTATTTTTATTTTTTTTCACAAACCCTTGTCCTCTTTTTATTTCCTAGAAATCGATCTTTTAGGCAGTAAAGGGATCAAGATGCTGAGCAGCACATGAGCTGCAGTGGTCAGCGGCCCACAGCTGACTGCTAGCATCAGGGCCAGCGAACCAGAGCTGCCAGGACCCTTCTACACCTCCACGCGGTGATCCTTGATAACAGGCTGCAGCAGGGCAGACTGGCTAAGGAGAAGGGATCGAAGAGGGAATGCTAACCCGTTACTCAAAAAATGCTTGCTGAAGTCGGATGTGTTGGACCGAAAGGTGCAAATATCACAGTCAAGCTGTAAACTACGACACAACGCATTCCGTTCTCTGGACTACATTCTACTACTTAAGCCCTTTCAGGGTTTGGTAGCGGGAGATTGAGAACGAACGAAGAAGAAGTAGGCAGTAAAACCCTTATTAAGCTCCGTCTCCAGAGGGTTTTAAACACATCTAAAATCGCACATGGGGGCGCTGAAATGAACAGATATTACAGCCTTGCTGTAAACTAGGATACATCGGACTTTTCATTAAGAACGAAGAAGCAGAAGATGAAGAAGAAACATCAAACTAAAGTTAAGGTAGTCCATAGCAAACATTGCTGTCGAAGATGAAGTGTTAAAAGACTTAATTTTACGAGGCCACCGCTTGTTTTTGAAGAGGGGTGACCAGTTTCCTTCATTGCTGTATCTCCTTCCAATACAATAAGACATTTACTAATTTACAGCTGGGTCGACGGAAGCGTGTCGGTAACAGCAGTGCTTTACCATTGTGACTTTCGCCATCAAACATGCAGCATTTAAAAGAAAAAAAATGGGAGCCACGGTGAAACATACTGACCAGTACCCCACCTCACATTCAGTCGTACACATGGAAACAGGAGGTGTTACAGTAGCCTGGCCAACGCAGTGGGGATTAAAGCTGTGATCCCATAGGAGTGAGCCTAATAAAAAATCCTCACTTTACACACTACAGCCAGGAGGGCCCAAGTCCACATTCTTCAGCGTGTGTCAGGATATAAGAAGAGCCACTGTAACCGACCCGATTGGTGCCTTGGTTGAAAATAATAGAATCACCGTAACCTTCCGAGTTGTAGCCGGGCCGGAAATGGAGGGAAAAGTAAGTATAACCTACCATGCATATGATAAGAGGCAACCAAGGATAGTTTGGCATGGGACTGGCTACCCAATCCTGTCCAAATTAAACCACAAAACAGGGACGGGTTGTGGCAGATTCACGTTATTGACAATCCTAAAAATGGTTCTATTTATATCTATGTGATAGGTTAATGTTATAATACCCTAAGTCATGGTATCATTTATATCTATGTGTCAGACTCATTCTATCACAAATTATTATTAACGTTCTTCTTTACAACTATCACTCCTTAGCTCACAACTCTAGTTAAACACTAACACTTCCTTTAACAACAGCCAAACCAATTAATATTGATTTAATAAACAGCATACGCATTATAATAACAAATACTAGGCATGCGAATCGTTTTCTATCGTTACCAACTCTAACTAACTCTAACTATAATGACTTTCAAGAGTTTCGTTCAATTAGCACAGGTATTTCTCTTGCACTAAAATAACCCAGAGCCATATCACTCGGTCAAATCTAGCAAATGTTCCATTCACAGTCTATACCCCTCTGCGTTGATAAAATTATGTCTAGCTAATTGTTCTCAGTCATATCTCTCTGTTCTCGCTCGTGTGGTGGCCTTATATCCCACAGCTAATACAACATAGGCGTCTTTTGAGCCTCTTGCTCGGCTTAACGTCAGGTAGACGTTTACATGGATTAGATCTACTGGTTCCTCTTCTTTGTCGTCTAGTCAGGAACTCGGTGACTGCAGCGGTTCTCGTGCCTACGACAGGCGACAGGAGTTCTGTTACTGTGGTTGTCAGGGGCGACAGTTTCGTGTTGAAGTAACCCTTCTCCCTCTGGCGAGAATGCAGGCGAATGCCACACAGTGAATATGAAGTCAGCGTTACGTGTGATAGGTGTCAATGTTGACTCAACACACACAGTCAAATGCATACAAGGGCGTGGTCTCTGGTTCCCTCTCAGTGCTAGTCTGCGTCGGTGACTTCTCCTTCTATCTCTCTATTCTTGTTACTCATTGGCTATGTTCTGTAGTCTATCATAGCAACCTACTCAATAGTCTTCTGTCTATGATCTTCCTCCTACCAACTGCATGGAAGTCGTATCCTCTCTTCTCTTTCCCTACACTGTCTTTAATACCCTGATTCCCCAGCCTAAACCCTATTCTCAGCGATTCGGTCAAAGACTTCTGTTTGTCTTTAGTTCATTTACCTCAATTTTCCTTGAATTACGGTGTCGCCAGAGAAAGGATAGCTTGTTTTGAACATACCATGTGACTTACAAGGTCGTAGGATTCCAGCAGAAACTGTGGGAAGATAACTTTTTTTAGGCTGGACAGTCTTAAACGAGTATTGTTTAAGAATTCCGAACAATGATCCGTTCTATGAACTCCATCTCTCGGACAGGATTATCAAGTTATGCGTGAGTACCACGAACGGTATTTTCAGGGCTTCCCTGACGTTGACTCGTTGGACCCTTGTAACTCTGTTACAAGATCAACATTTGACGACTTGGGGTGTATTTGTTCAAAACATGCTCTACATGGAGCTGAAAAGGATTTGTTGATATTATTGATCCAGCAGCATCCTGGCTCTCGCCCTTCGGTTCAATGCCATGTAATGGTATCTGCACGTGTTTATCAGCTGTTGTCTAGTGCCATACAAAGTGCTCCCTGTATCTGGCCTCAGAGGAAGAAGCATTTCTCTAACATCATTGATCTCTGAGCAATGATGACCAACGGTTTCATATGGTCTGTACACGGCACGCTGGAGTGTGTTGGGGTTGGATTCTGTCCAAGTGCTTGTTAAGTGGGATGTTTTTTTTTAAATTCTCAGTCGGAAAATGGTGCTCTGATCCTTTCTTGTGAGTTGATTTATATTGTCATTTAAATTGGGGCTTGCCAGCATATGTACGTAGACCTCTCTCCCTATCTGTCCAACCAAATTTCTTTGCTTCCTATTATTATGGGCTGTTTGTAAAGTTCTTGCTGTGCGTGTCTGTTCTTGATTTAGTCTTTGCTAGTCTGTCTGCCTTGTGTGTTTGAGTGTCCAGGGATCCACTGCAGAGCTATTTTGACGACATGAGAAGTGATAATGTGGTCAATGTTTAGATATATGTTGAGAAGGTCAGGTCTACAATGACCAGAAACTGTTAATACTTGAAAGACTGACACTGAATTTGTGAAAATAACAATGTTTTTGGTCTTTGAAGGAAAGGCATCAACAACTTTCTTCAGATAGTAGAAAGCGGCTTCAAGTGCAATGATTTCAGCTTCATAGTTGGAACAAACCTCCCCGCAAGCATCAGACAGCTCATCAGAGGATCCGTCCAAGTATTATAAATATATTCTTACACGCCATGCTGAAAAGGTTTTGATTGGAGATTTCAGCATTCCAATCATATAGTAAAAGACGACTAACGAGAGTTGTGCATTGGACTAGCCACCTCGTCATGTAACACTATTGTTAATGAAATCACCACGTGTAAGAGGACTAAATGTAGCTGTGGCCCTATGCTTCACCGGAAGCAGACAGGGGAATCACCCAGACATCATCACTGCAACCCGATACCAAAGAAAAATCACCAAGAGCGAAGAAAGGCAGTATGAGTTGGAAAAAGAGTCTGGGAAAATAGAAAATATGAAAACCCCGATTAACGCGAGGACAAATCCGGTGCACGAATCGACGCTTTGGACCAATTATGTCTTTTTCTGGTCTGTGGGAGTAGGAGATAAACGAGGATGGGGCTCTCTGCCAAAGTGTCAGAGGTCAGTATATCGCTCCTTGACAGGAAGAGATCAAGTGATATTATTCTTCCTCTTCGTTGTTCGCTATCAAACAATCGCATACATTTCCTTCATAAATCCTGAATGGGCCTTCTCTCTTATAGATGGGATAATATACTTTATTTGAGAGCGAACGACAAGTTTTTTTTTTTTTTTTTTGTGTTTTGTTTTTTGCGTTCGCCTTATTTCTCTATTCCCCTAGGCAGTGTGCCTTACATTGTGGTTTTTATTTTGCGCCTGTCTGCGCAGTGCATCCGACTCCAGCATTCATTTTATGTAAGGGTCTGCTTCCTCCTACATTTTCTAAGGGTTTGCTTCCCCTGGGTAACGGCCGGTGCTGTGATGGGGATAGAATCCAGCACCTTCTGGTTGTGAGCCGTGTCACTTTAACCACTAGCCCACGCCGAGAGAAGGTTGAGGACGGAAATAGATTTGGTTATTTGAGAGCGAACAACGAGAGAAGGTTGAGATGTGCTACCAAGTCTGTGACGGAAATAGATTTGGTTATTTGAGAGAGAACAACGAGAGAAGGTTGAGATGTGCTACCAAGTCTGTGACGGAAATAGATTTGGTTATTTGAGAGAGAACAACGAGAGAAGGTTGAGATGTGCTACCAAGTCTGTGACGGAAATAGATTTGGTTATTTGAGAGAGAACGAGAGAAGGTTGAGATGTACTGCCAAGTCTGTGACGGAAATAGATTTGGTTATTTGAGAGCGAACAACGAGAGAATGTTGAGATGTACTGCCAAGTTTGGTTGAGATATACTGCCAAGTTTGTGACGGAAATAGATTTGGTTATTTGAGAGCGAACAACGAGAGAAGGTTGAGATGTACTGCAAAGTCTGTGACGGAAATAGATTGATTTATTTGAGAGCGAACAACGAGAGAATGTTGAGATGTACTGCCAAGTCTGTGACGGAAATAGATTGATTTATTTGAGAGCGAACAACGAGAGAATGTTGAGATGTACTGCCAAGTTTGGTTGAGATATAATACCAAGTTTGTGACGGAAATAGATTTGGTTATTTGAGAGCGAACAACGAGAGAAGGTTGAGATAAACTGCCAAGTTTGATTGAGATGTACTGCCAAGTTTGTGACGGAAATAGATTTGGTTATTTGAAGCGAACAACGAGAGAATGTTGAGATGTACTGCCAAGCTTGGTTGAGATGTACTGTCAAGTTTGGTTGAGATGTACTGCCAAGTTTGGTACAGAAGTAGGTGAAGTTATTTGAGAGAGAGCCAAACAGAAGCAGATTGTTGCTACATCTGTAAATAATTGTTGTTGCCATAGTTGTCTCGGTAGTCATGTGGTTGGCTCGGACTACAGCCATTTTCAAGGTGCAGTGCTTTTTTTTTTAGCTTTGTACAAGAGTTTAAGTTTGGATATCGACTATTTTGTATGTCTAACACGCTCTGATATAGGCAAACAAAAATGTGTCTGATGTTGACACCAAAAAGAAAGTAAAAGCTTTAACAAGGATCAGTTTAATATGGGTACCTTGCTCATTATCCAATTTGGAATTGGGCAGCATTCTCCATGGAAAATAAGATAGTTTAGTTAGTTTTCTTTCCACTTGTGCCGTTCAGCGTCGTGGGGAGCTTGAGTCGTCTATCCTGTGCGAAGTGCGTTGCGTCGGTCAATGTGAGCCCTTGTCGTTGCACAATCACTCTAATGTCATCTATCCACCTACTTCGCGGACGCCCCCTTGCCCTGTAGCCAGATCTTCTAGCGTAGTAAGCCATCAGTAAAAGTTGATGAGGGTGCATTCTCATGAGATGACCAAACCAACTTATTTTCTGCCTGGAAATATATTCAGTACAAGACGTAGTGCCGACAATACTTCGAATGTCGTCATTCCGCATTCTGTCTCTCCTGGTAACACCAATGACTTTCCTCAAACACTTCATTTCACAAGTCGAAATTCTGCTCTCACACGCCCTTGACAGAGACAAGTTTGGCACTGGTAGCACAAAATCGGCATAAATATACTGTTTATCAGCTGTTGTTTTGTTGCCAAACTAATGTTCGGGTGTCTAAGCAATGAGGACAGCTGATAAGTTACCGCAGATGCTTTCTGGCACCTTGTCTCGATTTCCCTGTCGATCCTACCGCCTGCTGAAAAAATACTGCCCAAATACTTGAACTCATGGACCTGTTGAAGAGCAATATCATTTAGACTTATCTTGAGTGGCCCAGGAGTTCTACTGATCATCATAGTTTCTGTTTTGTTCTCGCTAATTCGCATTTTGTATTTAGCACAGGTAGTCGCAAGCGAGGTTCAAGTGGTTTTGCAGTTTGTTTTCATCGGATAATAAGATATGTAAAGTCGGTCCTATTATATTGCTCTTAAACTTGGCAAGTGAGAGCACTATTTTGTTAACACGTGTTTTCGTCGCATACTTCGACCACAATTGCCAGAGAAAATGGCAAACACAGATCTGTGGGAATGAATGCGGCAGCAACCAATACATCAGGAAATTGGGGAGGGAAACTGTAGATGGATAGGACATACTCTCATAAAGTAGATTGATAGCTTAACCAGACATGCGTTGAATTGGAAAACACAGGGAAAGGGACAAGTGAGAAGACCAAGAACACATGTAGCAGGTCTCTCTTATCTACTTTATTTCTGACAACTAACACTCTTCTACTCACAACTCTAATTAGAACACTCTAACGGTTATTGGAACTGCAGCAATAACAATCAATGGGTTATGTTTGACAAACACAAATGGTATCTTGACAATAATATAAACAGGTGAAAACTATCTCTACTGTAAATCAAGAGGTGTGTGCGAGTAGAGCAGGTCTTTCTCTGGTACTAATCACGGGTCTTTCTCTTATACTAATCACGGGTCTTTCTCGTGTACTAATCATAGGTCTTTCTCTTGTACTAATCACAGGTCTTTCTCTTGTACTATCCCTTTGATCCATAATTCTATCCCTTTTTTTTTTGCGTTCGCCGCATTTCTCTGTTCCTCAAGGCAGTGTGCATTGCACTATGTTTTTATTTTGCGCCTGTCTATTCAGTGCATCCGACTTCAGCATTTATTTTATGCAAGGTTCTGTTTCCGCCTGCATTTTCTAAGGGTTTGCTTCTTCTCGGTAATGATCGGTGTTATTATTGGGGAGCGAACTCAGCACCTTCGTGGTGTGAGCAGTGTCACTTAACCACTAGCCCACGTTGTCCCTCTCTATTCCTACTTTCACACAATCTTATCTAGCTAAAGTTGACCCAAATTAACCAACTAACTAACTGATACTTGTCCGCTGTCAATCTTCAGGTCCTCGCCTTCTGCCCTGCTCCTGTAGCGTCTCTTCTGCAAGTCAGGAACTCTGCAACAATTCTGGCACTGTGGTTCTCCAATTAAGAGTAACACCTTTTATACCAAGTGTTCTCGTGTCAACGACAGTGGTTCTCATACTGCGGGTCTCATCTCAGGCCAAGAGTAACACTTTTTGTTATCCCGGGTTTTCGTGACGACATCTTCGTGTTTAAGGAAATCCCGTTTCTTTCTGATGTAAAATTAAAATAGACAAGCCATTTTTCATTCAAACCATTACAGTAAACAATATCGCCTGCGCCTGTCTTCACTCAGAAATAGGCCAACACAAGCGCCCACTTAAGTTGAATTGTCTCTAGGGCTAGCGAGTATACTAATGACAGCAGGAACGAGAAATGACGATATTTCAAGTGTTTCCACATCTACGACGAGTGGTGGCGCTCAGTGTCTATACTGTTCATTGACAAGACTGTAACCGGGGTAGGGTAACCATCACTACAGTTTAATCATCTGCTAAAGCAAACTGCTACACTGAGTATCTTCTTCTTCTTCTTCTTCTTCGTACGCTGTCAGACGTCAACTTGAATTTGATCGAAGAAAGCAGCTGTCATCCTGAGGCTGTCGACACTGCCATAGAGCGTGTCTAGTGTTGACACTGGTGATGGCCACATGTGGTTTCTCTGGTCCTCGTATGTCGGGCAATTTTGCAGCAGATGTTCAGCGGTCATTTTCCCTGTACCACAAGTGCATTCGTCAGTGCCACCTATCTTCAGTTTATTGAATAGATGCACCTCAGTCTGTTGTGGCCTGTGCGGAGTCTGAAGACCACGACCTGCTCTCTTCTGTTCCGCGGGTAGTAGGCATCATTTTTTGCTTCACTGAGTATGATCGAAGAAAAATACGAAAATCAATCGTGGATACATGCCTTCACAGAATCAAACGTGGATACATACATGCCTTCACAGAATCAAAGGTGGATAAATGCCTTCACAGATGGGTCAGTAACAGATGTTGGCAAGAAGGGAGGAGCTGGTATATTTGTCTTATTTATAAAAACCCTGCCGAAGACGAATGTGTTGGACCGAAAGGTGCAACTTTCGCAGTCAAACTGTAAACTAGCGACACAACGCATTCCGTTTCTCTGGACTACATCCTGCTACTTGCAAAGCCCTGCTCATGGCCTGGTAGCGGGAGATTTATCCGAACGCAGAAGAAAAAGAATTTATCAAAACCATTGCGAAAAAAGGAGTGGTAGGTAGACCGCTTAGGTAACGAGGGTCTGTTGCTCCAATAGTATATGAGCACAACTTAGAGGCTGAGTTTCAAGCTGCATGTAATGAGGATTACAACGATGAGTACTGAACAAGACGATAATTGAAACTAATTAATTTTTTTTAAAGAACTATCCAGGCTGTCAAAGTAAAAAGGATCAACAAAATGGAGAATATCACGTGCTTGGTCGCTAGGGACAGATCATCATTCCTGGACAGAGCATAGCAGACACAAATATAAGCTTCGGATGTCTGTTTCCTCACGCGTGGACTAAACAAACAAACTGCTGAGCATGTGTGTCACGACTGTACCCTGTTTGAAGACACGCTGCCCAGCGATTCAACGCTGAATTCAAAATTGTACATAACTCCAAACAACGGTCAAGTTTGTGGCTGGAACGTGTCTAACTTAACTTCGTTATGCTGGCTTAGAATGCTCTACATAGCGTGTATACAATCAGTTAAACGGTGTAAGCGGGAATGGAGACCCAACGTCTGGACAAGCAACACATACTGATCAGACATGTTAGATTGGGGCAGACAAATTATACTGATCAGACATGTTAGTCTGGGACAGACAAATTATACTGATCAGACATGTTAGTCTGGGGCAAACAAATTATACTGATCAGACATGTTAGTCTGGGGCAGACAAATTATACTGATCAGACATGTTAGTCTGGGGCAGACAAACTATACTGGCTAAGATCCTCACCTCGACTTCCCCGTAGTCCTCCCTGGAAACGGACTGTTTTGATAGCGGCTTGACTAACGAGGTGAGAAATCGACGTGATCCCCGTAGTAGTAAGCGACATGCAGATACAGCTAAGCATAGCACAACTACCTAGAGAACCCAGGTCCACCTTCATCAGCGCGCTTGGGATGTGAGAAAAGCTCAAACAAACCACCACATATCGTCCTTTTCAGGAAGTACAAAAGAGTAAACATTGGGCATTCAACATCAACAACAATAATAACCGTGTAAACATTGTAGATGGTATCCAATAAGACGAAGAACCATCACCATATGTTATTTTTCCCTGCATTGATTGTGTGGGCACACCACTGTAATTATATGTTTGCAGGGCGAATTCAATCGAGTATTTATGTGACCTTGTAGATGTGGTTTTATGTTACACTATAAGACTGGCAGGGCATTCACAATAACAACCTCCAGCACAAGGTAAGAACTTCTACTCTGACGTGGTTACTCGAAACTGTGTCAATCTGAGCAGGTATTGTGTTCGACTCTCAATCCTTGCTTCAGAAGAGATAGTTACTTCACGAGTGGATGATGATGTTGCTGAATGCCCAAAATGAATAAGATTACTCTTTTGTGTGCCCTGAAAAGGATGTGAAGTGGCGGGTTGCAGTAGCTTTCTTCCCACCCCGAACGTGGCGATGTAGGTGGACCAGGGTCCTCCAGGCTGTTGTGCTTTGTTTGGCTTCATCTGCGTGTCGCTCACTGGTGCGGAGAATCACGTCAATACCCAACCTTGTTAGCCAGTCTGTCATGAAAACAGCCCGTTTCCATGGAGAACTACCAGGAAGTCGAGGTGGGGATCTTTCCAATATATTTTGCATGACCCTGACTAATATGTCTGATCAGTAAGTTTTGCCTGACCAGACGTTGGTCTCCTCTCGGGGACCTTAAACTCTAGTGGCTTGTGTGGATCCACTGCCCTAGTCTTGCAAGGGGCCAAGGTAGTGGAAGAACTGACATCCTGGTTTCGAGAGTACTTGAAGTGGGGACATTAGATACGGATAATAGAGACATGCTGAAATCAATTAATGACCACCACTTGAATGATAAACCGACTACCTGTTAGATGATAATACACTCAATGACCAGTTGTTAGATAGCGACCAAATCAATTACTCGCCTGTTAGATGCTGACACAATGACCACCTATCAGATAATGACAAAATCAATGACCACCACCTAGATGACACAATGATCACCTGTCACATGACGACAAAATCTATGACCCCCTGTTAGATAACAACCAAAATCAATGACCACCACGTAGATGACACAATGACCACCTTTCACATAACGACCAAATCAATGACCATCTGTCACATAACGACAAAATCTATAACCACCTGTTAGATAACGACCAAAATCAATGACCACCTTTTGGAAGATGACACTAGAAATGAAAATGAATCAGAGAAACGCAGAGTACACACTCCGAAGATTACAAATTACCAACAAAATATCACAACAACAAGCATATTTCAAGACATTAGGAAAACACACACCAGACAATTCTTGCCTTTCTTGCAATGAGACGTCCAATCATCTGGAGGTCTAGGGTTCGGTTCTAGAGCAGGAGCTGACACATTTATTTAAGATCTAGGAGTCAAGTACAAAATCTAGGAACTTGGCGTAGTGCTGGATTAAAAGGATATACTGCGATGGGGTAAATTGTGCACGTAAATACGGCACCAACCCTGAAACGTTAGCCACCTCAGCAACATGTCTGGACACCTGGGATTTGTTGTACCTTGCTTCAGAGTAGCTATTAACTTAACTTAACGTCTTTTTACTGGTTTAGAAGACTCATGCTGAGTCTATATACAACCAGTTTCATTTACATTTCCTCGCTCTAAAAGCTATGGGCATCCAATCTATTCTAAAATGCATTAATTGTCCTTGCCTTCACTACTTCCTGTGCCAATGCATTCCAAGCAACCCACCACTCTCTGACTAAAACAATATTTCCTAATATCTAATCTGAACCTGTCTTTAGTTAATTTGTAGATATGCCCTCTTGTTCTTATAGGTGGTTGTATTTTGAAGAAAACAAAACGTGTTATAATCTTTTTTATCAGTTCCTTTGATTATCTTATAAACCTGCATTGTCATCTCGAATTCTTTTTTTTCTAGACACTGTAGGCCGGTTTTTCTGAGTCTTTCCTCATAACTGTAATTCTGGAATCCCACTGTCAGCTTTGTATCCTTTCCAGCATGTTCATATCTCCTCTACGATAAGGACTCCACATCTGTGCACAGTACTCCAATCTAGGTATAACTAATGCTTTATACAGTTTGTCTATCACTTTTACTTGACTTTCTTTTCTGTTGCATGTTCTCTGCTATCTGTTGAATGTGTGTAACAGAGTTTCAAAGGTCCAACGAGACAACGCCAGGAAGCCCTGAAAATATTGTTCGTGGTATCTACACATAACTTGAGAACCCTACCCGAGAGATTGGCTTGGCTTCGTTCGTTCTCAATCTCCCGCTACCAAACCCTAAAATGGCTTAAGTAGCAGAATGTAGTCCAGAGAACGGAATGCGTTGTGTCGTAGTTTACAGCTTGACTGCGATATTTGCACCTTTCAGTCCAACACATCCGACTTCAGTAAGCATTTTTTAGTACCTGGTTAGCATTCCCTCTTCGATCCCTTCTACTTAGCCAGTCTGCCCTGCTGCAGCCTGTTATCGGGGATCACCGCGTGGAGGCGTAGAAGGGTCTTGGCAGCTCTGGTTTGCTGGCCCTGACGCTATTAGTCAGCTATATGAAGCTGACCACTGCAGCTCGTGCGCTGCTCAGCATTTTGATCCCACTCGAGAAATTGAGTTCATTGAACGGGTCATTGTCCTTAATTCTTAAACAATACAGTTTAAGATTGTCCAGCCAAAATAGTTACCTTCCCACGATTTCTACTGGGAATTCCACGACCTTCTATGTCATTTAGTAGGTTAAAAAAAGAAGCTATCCTTTCTCTGGGGATACACCAGTTCAAATAAAGTTGAGAAAATGAACTAAAGACAAACAAAAGTCATGGACCAAAGCGGGTAGTTTAGAATATAAGCTGGGGTATGAGGCGGGGGGGGGGGGGGGGATGAGAAAGAGCAGATAAGAGAAGACTACCGTGCAGTTGGTAGGTAGGAGATAGACCAGAGAACAAGCTAGAATAGACTACAGAACATAGCCAGTGAGTGACAAGAATAGAGAGATAGAATTACAAGCCACCGAAGCAGACCAACGCTGAAAGGCAACGAGAGACCACGCACGTAAGAATATGTATGTGTGTGATGTTCTGTTCGAATCGTCGCTAACACCTGTCACACGTGACCTGGCTTCCACGTCCTTGAGTGGCATTCGTCTGCATTCTAGTCAGAAGGAGACGTGTTGTATCAACACCAAGCTGACGTTCTGGACAAGATATCGTGACACATGTGTTACCTTGACCTAACAACCACAGTAACAGAACCACTGTCCTCTGTCATATGCAGGAGAAGAGTAATCAGCAGATCTGATCACTGTAGCCATCTTCCTTACGTTTAGATGAGACAAGAGGCTCAGAAGACATCTACGTTGTATACGTTGAGAGGTGGGACATAACGCCACCAAACGAGCGAGGACAGAGAGATTAGAATTGAGAACAATTAGCTAGACACCATTATATCAACGAACCGGGATATGGACGGTGAATAGAACAATTGCTAGATCTAACCACGTGATTAGAACTCTGGGTAACTTTAGGGCAAGATAAGCGCAAGACATGTGCTAACTGCACGAAACTTTTGAAAGTCGTTATAGTTAGTTAGAGAAGTGTTGATAACAAAACTCTTAACGATTCTCATGCTTAGTATTACTATTATAATGTGTGTAATGTTCAACAAAAAAACATTCATTGTTTTGCTGTTGTCAAAACAAGTGTTAACGGTTTTAATGAGTAAGTGTGAGTTAAGGAGTGATAGTGGTAAGAAAGAAAGCTAGTAATAAAGTGGTGATAGAATATGGGGCTAAACCCTGCCACACATATAAATAAATAGTACCGTGACTTAGGATGAGTTATAACGGGAAACCTGCCACATATGTTTTCTGTTGTATTCATTTGCTGTTGCATATTGTTTTATGTTAACTGTTGTGTTGTTTTCTGCTATCAATTGTATATGTTTTCCGAGTATGTAAAACACACTTGTCTTTGTAATTGTTGTCCAACCGATGTATCATTAAATCCACTTACTACAAAAATCAAAAGCTGGTATGGATACGAACTACACGAGCCTTGAGTATCTATATCCTTGGTTATTTCCTGTGAGATTCTAAACTGCAGCGATTTACTGCGTTTCTCTCTATTGTCGTTCTGTTTGGTCCTTTGGTCACGTCATCAATTTAACTATATGTAACACAATCACTCAGTTATCTCTTTTATTTATTCTTTGTCAACGGATTCTATTTTTTTCTTCTTCGTTCGCAAACTCCATCTACCAAGCCCTAAAAAGGGCTTTGCAAGTAGCAAGATGTAGTTCTGAAAGCGTTGTGTCCTAGTTTACAACTTGACTGCGATATTTGCACATTTCGGTCCGACACATCTGACTTCGGCATACCATTTTTGAGTACCGGGTTAGCAATCTCTCTTTCATACCTTCTCCTTAGCCAGTCTGTTCTGTTGCAGACAGGGATCAGTGCGTGGAGGTGTAGAAGGGTCTTGTCAGCTCTGGTTCGCTCGCAGTCAGCTTTGTGTCGAATCAATTTATCTATATGTGATAGTTGCCTTCTTTATAACTGACACATATTCTTTTCTATCTCTCAAGACACTTGAAGAATTCTCAAACCTTACAACACAAGGATGTGTTTTACACATGACAACTTGTACAATTATCAATTCGAGGTTTACGAGAAAGTTGCATAAATGGGCTCCCGGTTATTTCGTGTACCCAATCTATCTCTGTCGGCATAACTAGCCTTATACATTTCTTATCTAACATAACCTACCTATATAAAGAAAAGACAGTTCTCAATTTACAGCTCCTGGATAGTCTGCGTCAACTGGAAATCTTGTAGTGCCGTCTCTACTATCAGGTCGGCTGCGGGACAACGCTTTCTGAAAACTACTTCTCTAATCTCTCTGCGTGATCTGTGTTTGGACACAATGTCTCTCTGATCTCTCTTCGTGATCTGTGTTTGACACAATGTCTATATAATCTCTCTTCCTGATCTGTGTTTGACACAATGTCTCTCTGTGATCTGTGTTTGACACACTTTTTCTCTGACAATGCTTATTTGATGTCTGCAAGATCTGTGTTTGGACACAACACTTCTCCGAGAATGTATCTCTGTGTGATTTGTTTGGACACAATGTTTCTGATCTCCGTGAGACCTTTGTTTGGACACAATGCTTCTGATCTACGTGAGACCTTTGTTTGGACACAATGCTTCTGATCTCCGTGAGAACTTTGTTTGGACACAATGCTTCTGATCTCCGTGAGACCTTTGTTTGGACACAATGCTTCTGATCTCCGTGAGACCTTTGTTTGGACACAATGCTTCTGATCTCCGTGAGACCTTTGTTCGGACACGATGCTTCTCTGGAGATCAATTTGCTAGATATATAGAGATATGTTAAGCCATCAAGTCTCAAGATGAATGTGTAGTCTCAACTCCTCAGAAGTCAATTGATCACTCTCACGTCCTCCTCGTGGGACGAATGTTAGTTAGTTAGTCATCAGATCATCTTCATCGCACTCGGGACAAGTCCATACACCTCAGATCACATCTTCAGTATCTCTGCCAGCACGTAATGACCGACCGTTCGGGTCGTGTGCTGGAGACGTCTTTGGAACCCTGTGTGGTGTTCATTCCTCTCGTTTCACATCCAATTCAACCAGTTACACAAGGACGAAAAGTCTGGATCAACTTCCGAATCTTCCTTCCAGCCGATTTCTCTAACGGTGTTTAGGATATCGGCTCGGTACATTGATCTCCCGCCTGCCGTTACAGCTGTACTGGCCAACCTATCAGCTCTCTCGTTCCCTTCGACACCACCTGCATCACCCGGAACGAGAATGAACTCTCTGCAACCTTGACCGCCCTACTGACTTCAACCACTGGCACCGCGCGCAAACCTGATTTCACCTTCCTCAGCATCCTCGTTGAATCACCGAAGATGCACACATGTGTGCCACTCATTGATTCAAGTCAGACCATCATCTTCGTAACAGGCATGATTGAATGTGTATGTCTCCACTCAGGTGGAGGAATAAGGGCCAAATACCAAAAGAACGTTTCCAAGATGTTATTACTCAAGTAGCTTTTCTAAACCACACCTTATTTGTCTATGGCGTGTCATGGTTCTATCATGTGTGCACGTTTCGCCACGACATGCATCTGACTTTATAACATAAATGGAACACAAATGGTATGCTCACTATGTATTTATCCATACCTCCCGCTGACCAGCACCCATATCCGTTATAAAGCATTGATTGACTTAGAAAAACAAACCCTAAGTCTGTATAGAGGTATGATCATCTTGACCTAACCTTGGTGAGTTCCAAGTTCATACTAACCTGCCATTGTGTATTTTGCTAACCTCTTGGTAAATAAATGTTCCAGTCAACAAGTTGGTAAGTGCAAGCTCAGTGGCCTTGACTAGTGGTCTGTAATAATTGGCCATGATGGCCTTGTAAATTCTTCTTGACCCTCGATGGAAAATACTTTTTGACAATAATAAGTTGTCTTGGTCAATGTTCTAAAGTTATTTGTATTTCTCAAACAGTTTTAGAGGGATCCCCTTCTTGAGCATGCACGACTCTGTCACAATAACATAGCGTGGAATAACAACACAACACCATATTGAATAACATAAGATAACATGACATAGCATGGAATAACAGCATGACATAACATTACATGGAATAACACAACATAAGTTGATATCACATGACAACATATATTAAAGTTGTAGAATATTTTAATCTGTGAAAGTAGAAATACATCTCCAAGTATAAATATGCATATGTAATCTAATTAACTATGATGAAACAGAACATGAATGGTATGTATCTGAAATAGAAGATGGACACGTGGAACGACATATGCATGAAATTAAAACACAGTTGCTGAATGCAGGGGGTTGAAGTATTAGAGGTAACATCTTATGAGTTAATGTAGAGGTGATTTTTGTAGTATAGGATAAAGTGTTTTAGGCCTCACTATACTTGGTTAACTCTTTCAGGACGTAGCGAAATTCCCATTTTCCATCCCTCTAAGATTTTCATATAGTGTTACAGATAAAGTGCCACTGCATTTATATTATCATATTATGTGTCCGTGTCATTAATGGAATGAAAGAGAATTGCATGATCAATTTTTAAAAATGTAAATTATATACATATATTCCAAATTATAAAGAAGTAATAAATATGCAACAACAACCAAAACACTGAATGGTAAAAATAATTAACATGTCAGATTTACCCGATATAAACTGCTAATACAAGTTTTGTCATTTGTGGCCCCCTTGTTTCAAAACTACATACATTTATGAAATTATCTAATGTTGACCTTACATGAGATATTCTAGCACATTTTGAGAATCATTCTTTTCTTCTGTGTTCGTTCTCAATCTCCCGGTACCAAGTCCTGAACAGGGCTTTGCATGTAGCAGGATGTAGTTCGGAAAACAGGATGCGCTGTGTCGCTAGTTTACAGTTTGTCTGCTATATTTTCACCTTTCAGTCCGACACATCCGTCTTCGGCAGTGAGAATCATCGTTACCTGACACAGAGACGCTCACTTTAAATGGGAAACATTCAATATTTCACAAAAATTTCAAGTTTCACCAGCTCTATGTTAGTTTATTTATATCCAAACATCTACTTTTGTTTCCAAGTCAGATAAAATGTCTGCCATGCTGAAAATGACACACAATGAATGTTTATTGTCTCCGGCCACAATAATTCAATGTTGATTTCATTCGACCAGCGCCCACTTTTTGTGAAGAATTGACTTCTCTGTCAGAACAATTAAGATTTACTAAAAAAATAAAACCATGACAAGAGCTAAAATGAAGTGCACATTTTCATTTTTAGAAATAGTTTCAAAGGAACTAAGCGCTTTTTGTGCAGAAGAACGAGCTGATTGATGCGTGCAGATCAGCTATCAATAACAGAATTTATTGACATAAAAAGGTAGTAAATAATATTTAAGCAAAAACTGTTTACTTTTACCATTTATATATAAAACTAAAGAATCAGCTAACATTTCTGAATTATATGAAAAGTCTGTCGTACTGAAAATATATATATATATGTATTTAAAAAGTATCATCCTAAACTCTGACAGTGGTCTGCCGTCCTAAACGACAAGGAAAGAAATGGCCCCTGACATTGGCCTCTCATCTCAAAATAGTTAAAGGAAATACTTTAGAAGACACTCTCATTGATGACAAAGGATTTTAAACTTTATTGTATGAAGGTTTAAGCTTCTGTGACGTGTTGGTGACCAGTTCCGTTTCTCTCTTGCTATTTTGTATTACAAAGGGAGTCAAAAAAGTGTCTATTGTTTTTTATGAACAAAATCTGCCATTTTGAGGTTATTTATTGACCATCATAGTATAAAGTCTACACATGTAGCAGATACTGCCATAAGGAATGATATGTTATAGGCTAAATTATAAGTCTCCCTGCTTTATGAGGTTGGGTGACCAGTTCCCTTTATTGCTGGGTAAATTGGTGCTGAAATAGCACCTATGCTCTCTTTAAAAGACAATACAGTGATCGCATTTATAATTTTTAAAATGGAACAAATAAAAAACCAATCCACAATATTTATAACTTCAATAATATACTAAAATAAAGACTTTGTGCCAGATAGGAAATCATAGTCAACAAGAATTTTATGTATACATTGTTGTACAGATTACAAAAATCGGGAAGTGAAAATATATGACAATAAAACAATATTAAAAGATCACGGTTCGTTGGACATATATCAGGAAGGAGGGTCTAGGAAATCTTATGTCAATAGGGAAAGATAGAGGGCAAGAGAGGCATAGCACAATAGAGGAAAAGATAACCATGGGATGGCATGACAAACTGAATGTGAAAATGGAAAGATCTGAATTGCTCAAATGGCTGTGGAAGAAATTGATTGTCATAACTTGATGATAATAATTGTGTTGAAATACCCCTCTGGTGTGATCTTTTAAAGCTCTTTCCCTCTGGTGTGATCTTTTAAAGCTCCTTATTTCTATTTTGATGGAACAAACATGGATGATGTCAGTGCTTGAGGATTGTGGTACATTCTGTGGGGTTCTAAATGCTGTCACAGCTTTGGGAGGGGGGGGTGTTTGTATTCAAGACGTTACGACACTCGCCTCTCGCAGTAATGAACGGGAATGGTGGGCGATCGAATCCTGCAAGTTTCAAGTGACCCCTGGTCTCACGAGAGGTAAGACCAGAGTGCCTGCATCCTGAGTTACCTCCAGTCATCTCAAGCAATAGTCTTGCCACTGATCCAAGCCAACTCGGGATAAGAGTGAGATTGATGACCAGCGCAGCTTCTTCCTCGTTATAATCCAAATACAGCGCACATGACATTATTAAAGCAATGCCGTCTTATGTTGTGCCCATCATCGCTTCATGATGGGCAATAACTTTAAATGCTATCACAGCTGGGCGTGAAGTGGAGGATAAGCTCCTCAACTCAAATGGAATGCTCATACAGCGTGGGCCTCAGACAGCCATGTCCAACTGCTGGTCTTCACACGGCAAACCTGTTTCTACAAACAGGAGAAGGAGTCATTGATGGGTGTCTGACACCACAAAACCAGACAGATCTTTCAGGTAAATGAGATGTTTGTCAGTCTGAAAAGGTAGCTCGTCTAGGCAAGAAAAAAAAATCTTGTTTCAAATCACCTGCTTGTCAAACTATTGGATGAAAAGGGGTTAAAGGATAACAAAATAGTGTTTTGTGCGACTGCATGGAAATTTTGCAGGCCACACAAAGATAACCACCAAATAGTATGGAAAGGGAACTGATATGCCAGCTGAACAAACTCTCAGACCACAATAAAATCACCCTCCAGTGGATTCCAGCTCACTGCGGCATACCTGGGAATGAATGGGCGGACATGCTAGCCAGGGAGGGAAGACAGAGAGAACAATTCACCCACCAGAAGTCAAAGCAAACATCAAAAAAAAATATAAACAACAGCGGATAGAGAGAACATACAGTAAATACCCACAGGACCCAATCAATAGACTGAATAGGAAACAGTATACCACAATTTTTCGCCTCAGAACAGGTCATTGCAGACTAAATGCACACATGCATAAAATGAAAGCAGCACAGACTGCACAATGCACATGTCAGAGAGGACCCCAGACTCCAGAACACATCCTGCAAACATGTCCACTGCACCAAGACTCTCGTGAGAAGACCTGGCCCGAGGAGAGAAACATACGAGACAAACTGTGAGGAACCATTGAGTGCCTTCCCCTACACTTTTCATAGTCTTCATCAATGACTTGATTGCTGAGCTACCACAAGGAACAAAAGTTGCAATGTATGCAGATGACTTGGTAATATGGTGTGTAAATGAGCAAGCAACAGTGGCCACCAGAATGCTGCAAAGAGCTATTGATGCCTTTAACCTCATGGACAAACAGATGGTGTGTAAACATTAACACCGAAAAATGTAGCACTACGCTTTTCACCCTCTCTCCAAAACAAAAAGCTGGAGTTATCAAGATAAATGGAGAACAACTCAAAGAAGATAAACAACCCACCTATCTTGGAGTTACATTTGATGATAGGTTGACATGGAGGGAACACGTCAACAAGGCAGCCCAAAAAGCCAGGAGGAAGTTAGCCATCCTGAGAAAATTAAATGGAACCACATGGGGTGCTAGTGGAAAAATACTTAACAAAGTTTACCAACAAGGTATACGGCCACATCTGGAATATGGGTCAGCAGCGTGGGGCCCCGCAGCAAACACTACCCTAAAAGAGGTGGATAAGGTGCAAAATCAGGCACTTGGGGTCATTACAGGAGCAATGAAATCAACACCTATTGTGGAGATGGAGAAAATGGGAAGGATACAAGCACTAAGAGAGCGTAGAGACACAAAGGTATTAACACAGGCAGAAAAGTTCCACTGCATGCCGAGCCATCCAATGAAAGACAGATTTCAAAATTTAGCAATGGGAAGACTGAAAAGAAGTAGTTTTATGCATCAGGCGAAACGACTTTGCAGGCAAATTATGGATCTACCTGAAGTTGACATCCCCCTAAAGTCTGTGCCAGAACAAACCCCTTGGAGAGAGGAGCACGGACTATCAGTATGCATTCAAACAAAAGTGAAAGGAATATTAGACAAGGATGAACAGAACAGTGTGCAACGTAGGATAGTGATCCTCAATTTCCTGGATGAAGAATACCCACAAGACCTCTGGATCAGAGTATACACAGATGGGTCAGCACAGAATGCAGTAAAGAATGGTGGAGAGGGAGTGTACATAGAATACCCAAACAACATTAGGGATACAGTCAAAGTACCAACTGGGAAATTCTGCCATATATATGATGCAGAAATACAGGCAATCAAGGTGGCAACTGAGAAACTGTTGAACACCAATGTTAGTTCACAACCTGTAGTATTTTTTACAGATGCACAATCAGCACTCCAAGCACTTAAATTTGAGAAACTGCCAGATCTACAGGCTCTACTGTCTGAACTGAGCAACCAGCGCAAGATTGTCATGCAGTGGATACCTTCTCATTGTGGAATACCAGGAAACGAGAGAGCAGATCGACTGGCAAAGGAGGGTGCTGCAGACGAGCAACCAGATGTGCCAGTTACATACCAACAGAAGATAAGGATGATCAAATCAATCAGAAAGCCACCAACAGTAACACCAGACGATTACCATAACATGAACAGACAAGAGAAAACTGTTGCGTTGCGCCTTAGAACAGGACACAACCGACTCTGCAGCCACATGTACACAAAAATGAAGATTAGCAACTCAGCCACGTGTACATGTGGACAGGTGCCCCAGACAGCAGAGCACATACTGCAAAACTGCCCCGAATATGATATACAGAGAAAATCTCACTGGCCCATAGAAACAACACTGGAAGAGAAACTTTATGGACCTGTGTGTGAACTACAAAAGACAGTGAAGTTTATACAAGAGACAACATTGCAGATAAAGACAATATTTTAAGGTCAAGTTTATACAAGAGACAACATTGCAGATAAAGACAATATTTTAAGGTCAAGTTTATACAAGAGACAACATTGCAGATAAAGACAATATTTTAAGGTCAAGTTTATACAAGAGACAACATTGCAGATAAAGACAATATTTTAAGGTCAAGTTTATACAAGAGACAACATTGCAGATAAAGACAATATTTTCAAGCGAACGAAAGAAGAAGGGCCTGCGACTGACGTGTCACTTCATGGATGCATTCACAACCGAACGCAAAGAAGAAGAAACCACCTGCTTGTTTGCATATGAGATACTGACATATCAAAGGCTACCAGTGAAAACTAAAGACCAGTTTGGGTAGATATTCTCATCAGCCTAGAACATCAGTTTATTTAGAAGGAAAACTGCCACTAACAGGTAAAATTAGGACATCCAACATCTATGGAGAATTAACTAGATCAAAACATTTGCCGAAATGTGCAGATATTCGCAGATTGGCTGTAAAATGTGGTCCACCGTACATTACAATGTATGGATGATGATAAGGACTTTCTGTCTTTTAAGGCAGCTGACTTTCTCTATGCCTCAGCAATTATGTTTTGCGTTGTAAAAGAAACAACACAAAACACAACAGTTCTATATTTGAAGACATAAAGCAGGAATGTGAATAAGAAAAAATATCACGATAGTCGCATCATTAATATAAATGGGTTCAGTAATATCGTAAGAAATGTGGGATCAGGCAGGGGCAAGGGAGGGAAAGAACAGACCACAGCAACCCTTCATGCATTTTAATAAATATGACTGATGAGGGTTGTGCATGGAATTAGCCATTTCGTGAATAAAATAAATTACGGAAAAAGCGTTTGAGACTATTTCACATGGTCTCTACTTTCGTAAGGAGCAGCGACCCGTTCCTTACCCAGCTGTATTGTGTTTCTCAACTGTAAGTCGGAGGTGCCCATTTACACACTAAAGCGTGTAATGATCGAGACATGGACAGTCCTTTTGCTGTGAGATACAAGTGATCGATTACATGACATATGAAATGTATAACGATTCAATAAATGGAGATTGGAAATGCACAAAGCTTAGATTAACATGAAATATGAAATTATATAAAACTTTTACGTGCTTAATAAAATTAAATGCATAAATGTTCAATAAACGCATAAAACCTCCACACTTTTCTCTTGAATCTGTTGCATATCTGGTTGTATAGTCACACAAACTTAAATGATGAACAGAAAACAATAAATAATTATCTATAATGCATTGCCTATGGTGGTGATGAATTATTTTAGCAACAATGGCAGCACTTGTAAAAAGACAATTGTACAATTGCTGTCCATCAATAAATCAATACGTTTTGAGTTCACTTTGAAGAACATTTTAACAAATACATGTCACATCCTCTTGTGCTGGGTGATCTATTCCAGCCCTATCCATGTCTTTCCTTTATATTTGTCTCACGTTCTCTTCTCCAGCTGTGTTTTAGTGTGTATCTTGCTCTAGGGTTTCCAGAACAGAGACTGTCTTGCAATACTATCAGTTGGTTTTCTTAGTTTGTGTCTTATCCAATACCAACATCTTCTCACCTCCTGTTCCAATGTCATCTTTCTGGTTCTTTCAAACAATTCCACATTTGTGATCTTATCAAAACAGTTCAATGAAAGTTTGTAACTTTCTTAAAATTATTTCTAGTTTTGTGTTGGAATTAAATTTCTTTTGATTTTCAAGTTCCTGAAGGAAAGCTCCTTCTGCCTTTTGTATTTCTATTTTGATGTCCGTATCTGTCTCCTATTTTGTCTTTATTGCTACTAACATATATGAATGATTCCATATCTTATAGAAGTGTATCTTCCAAGACAATTTGCATTTTTTTTCTTTGTGTATTCAATTTATGTGACCACCAAGAGCATGCTAATCTATTAATGTACTGGTCTCAAACTCAACCCCATGAAAATATGTTAATAGTCCAACGGCTGCAGGAAGTTAGGTTATTGAACAAACAAATACAGGAAGTTCGGTTATTGGACCAAGGGCCACATGAAAATATCTTAATGGACCAACAGATACAGGAAGCTAGGTTATTGGACCAACAGATACAGGAGGTTAGGTTATTAGATGATCAGATACAGGAAGCTAGGTTATTGGACCAACAGATACAGGAAGTTAAGCTATTGGATCAAGGGCTACAGGAAGTTAGGTAATTAGACCATCAGATACAGGAAGTTAGGTTATTGGACCAACAGATACAGGAAGTTAGGTTATTGGACCAACAGATACAGGAAGCTAGGTTATTGGACCAACAGATACAGGAAGCTAGGTTATTGGACCAACAGATACAGGAAGCTAGGTTATTGGACCAACAGATACAGGAGGTTAGGTTATTAGATGATCAGATACAGGAAGCTAGGTTATTGGACCAACAGATACAGGAAGTTAGGTTATTGGACCAACAGATACAGGAAGTTAGGTTATTGGACCAACAGATACAGGAAGCTAGGTTATTGGACCAACAGATACAGGAAGCTAGGTTATTGGACCAACAGATACAGGAAGCTAGGTTATTGGACCAACAGATACAGGAAGCTAGGTTATTGGACCAACAGATACAGGAAGTTAGGTTATTGGACCAACAGATACAGGAAGCTAGGTTATTGGACCAACAGATACAGGAGATTAAGCTTTTGGATCAAGGGCTACAGGAAGTTAGGTAATTAGACCATCAGATACAGGAGGTTAGGTTATTAGATGATCAGATACAGGAAGCTAGGTTATTGGACCAACAGATACAGGAAGCTAGGTTATTGGACCAACAGATACAGGAAGCTAGGTTATTGGACCAACAGATACAGGAAGCTAGGTTATTGGACCAACAGATACAGGAAGCTAGGTTATTGGACCAACAGATACAGGAAGCTAGGTTATTGGACCAACAGATACAGGAAGCTAGGTTATTGGACCAACAGATACAGGAAGCTAGGTTATTGGACCAACAGATACAGGAAGCTAGGTTATTGGACCAACAGATACAGGAAGCTAGGTTATTGGACCAACAGATACAGGAAATTAAGCTATTGGATCAAGGGCTACAGGAAGTTAGGTAATTAGACCATCAGATACAGGAGGTTAGGTTATTAGATGATCAGATACAGGAAGCTAGGTTATTGGACCAACAGATACAGGAAGCTAGGTTATTGAACGAACGGCTACAGGAAGTTAGGTTATTGAACCAACGGATACAAGAAGTTAGGTTATTGGACGAACAATCTCTTGAACATTTATGTTATTTTTATCTCACATGTGCCTGTTCAATCACATGATAAAATATGTACATAAAGATGTACGAGTATGAACAATAAGTATAAAAATGTGTACAATAAAAGTAAAGATAGCAAAGATAAGAGCTTGCTATATTGTTCAAGTCTAGAAAACAAATTGAACATAACACAACAATAAACAACAGTTAAGTAAATTTGTTGTCCTTGTTTATTGTAAATATAATTCTGTACATTTTATTTTAAGTTAAAGAGGATAGCAAACTATTTTCCTTGCTATTCTACCTTTTTCTTTTTTTTTTTGTAGATGAGTTTGCAGTATTTTTTGCACAAGCCTCTTAATATTTTAAGTTGTCATATATTTTGTGTTAAGTGAGCAAATGATAACCCCAAATACAGTATACAATGCTGGTCGGTGGTAGGAAAACCAAATGCCTGTGAAACTTTTTAAACTTAGAGACAATTATTTAAAATAGAAGATAAAAAAAACAATTAATTACAGCCACAGATAATCTGTATAATCACAACTGACAATGAAATGTACAAAAATGCGTACAATGAAGGTGGTTGCAGGAAGACCAAGATTTTGAAATCTTCGTAGTATAAAACAAATGTACATAGTAATATTTACAACAAATTAAGAATAGTGGTCACAACAAAACAATCATGACCATAGATGAACTGTACAATGGCAACATCAGAACTGGAAATGTACAATTAATGGCGGTCACAGAAGCGCAAGATCTTGCTGCTATCTTCGTTAAGTAAAAAAAATCCAAGAATTCAACAAACAAACAATTAATCCTGGCCACCAGCCACCTATACAAAGGCTCCCCAAAACAATTATTTTATACTGTTACCCCTATATTTGAATGCTGTACTGGTATCAAGATACTGAACAACGCATGAGCTGCAGTGATCAGCAACCCATAGCTGACTGCTAGCGTCAGGGCCATCAAGCCAGAGTTGCCAAGACCCACCTACACCTCCATGCAGTGATCCTAGATAACAGGCTGCAACTGAGCAGACTGGCTTAGTAGAAGAGATCGAAGACTAACCCGTTAATCAAAATGCCTACTGAAGATGGATGTCTCGGACCAAAAAAGGTGCAAATATTGCAATCAAGTTGTAAACTACGACACAATGCATTCCGTTCTCTGGACTTCATCCTGCTACTTGCAAAGTCCTTTACAGGGTTTGGTAGCAGGAGATTGAGAACGAATAAAGAAGACGAATGCTGCATTCACTGTGAGCCATGGGATAATGCCTGGCCACCTTTATGTGGCCAGCATATTTGAATTCTGTTTTAAGTATCACGGCTTTGAATACATATCAAACACAAGTTTACAAAAAACAGTTTATGATGGACACAAACAAACATACACAATGCCACAGAAGTAGTTGGAGATTATGTGGAAAAACAGCTCGTATAAACAGCAAGAAAAATTCACGAAAGGATGCACACCCCATGGTAGAAGTGAGTTCTTCTTCTTCGTTCGTTCTCAATCTCCTGCTACCAAGTCCTGAACAGGACTTTGCAAGTAGCAGGATGTAGTCCGGAGAACGGAATGCATTGTGGCGCTAGTTTACAGCTTGACAACAATATTTAATCCTTTTGGTCTGACACATCCGTCTTTGGCAGACAGAGAAGTGAGATGGCTTGGTATTACGTAAATTTGTGCCAGTGTTCTAGCTTTGTTACACTTATTAAACAGACTATTTGAGGGGACGGCGTGGCCTAGTGGTTAAGTGGCACGGCTCACAACCGGAAGGTGCTGGGTTCGATCCCCATCACCGGCCGTTACCCCGGGGAAGCAAACCCTTAGAAAATGCAGGAGGAAGCAGACCCTTACATGAAAATGCATGCTGAAGTCGGATGCACTGGGCCGACAGGCGCAAAATAAAAACCACAGTACAACGCACACCGCCTTGGGGATAAGAGAAATAAGGCGAACGCAAAAAAAACAAACAAACAAACAAACAAACACAGACTATTTAAATGAAACAGCGTCACTCCAGCTATTATGGCAGCATTCTTCTTCTCACTCCCTACGAAGCATGCCCACCACTTTAGAAGGTTCCGTACAGGGCATCTGCATCAAAGCACTTTGTGTACTCTTGCAGTGGTTTTACATGATGAGGTCGCTAACCCCATGCAGAACCCACTTCAGCCACATTTTACTAACTGGATATAGGTAAAGTGGGCCTATTCTTTCCTCCGTCAAAGGCATCAAATTATATAATAATTTAAATCCGTATTCACTGTTTTTAATTTTTTAAATCTTTATTTTGTGTATTCCTTGTCTATGACAAGGATCTTTTGGTTGTAGAAGGTTTTATGTCTGTTCTTGTGCCATAGATATTACTGAGCTATATTAGTTTGTTATTATCATCAAGAATATCCTGAAGGGCTTATCTGCATTGGCATGATAAATAGAAATATATCATCACATTTTTGTTCTTTCTGCAGGTCAGTGTTCTAGCAATTCTTGTTGTCCATTCAACATACATTGAGCAATTGCCTACAGCAAACGGCAATAGTTGTAAAAATAATTCATTCGTTGTAAACAGAGCAGTCATAAATATAGACTCTCTTGCATTACTTGGCAAGGACAAAAAATAGCAGTAATATCTACAAAATTTGTTGGCTAGTTTAAGTAAAAATATATAATGATTCTCCTACTTTACAGACGTGCAATATTTGGCTAAACGCAAAACAGTAACATATGTGTAGAATGTGTTGACAAGTTTCATTACAAGAACATAGTGATCAACAAACTTGGATACAACAATATTTGGTTGAAAACAAAACACTGAAGTAACATCTGCAGAATTTGTTGGCCAGTTTAAATTTTTAAAAAGCCATAATTATGCAGTTTGTTCCCACAGCTGAGGTCTCGCAGGAGGATTTATTATAAAAGTCACTTTCCCATACAGTCAACACACACTGTTTAGACTGTTTTTATTTTACCTTCAAAAGAAAACAGACTTGTTTTATAGATGTTTTGAACAGACTTGTTTTACAGATGTTTTGAACACATAACCAGGTGGTCAGAAGGCCAGCAAAAAAACCACTCTGCCAGCTGCTCCTGTCCAGTTTCAGTATGTAAAAAGAGTAAAATTCTGATTTCTCATCTGTGTGGCATATTAGGAATATGGTGTTAGGCACATATTTTTCTTAATCATCTAGGGGTGATGTGGTCAACATCACGCAGACCACCATTACCTTCCAAGATTTTTCTGGTACCAAATTTTGGATGCTCTGGGGATCCCGTGAGCTGTTTTGCATTTTGAAAAAAATTATCCCACCAACTGGGGATCGAACCCTGTTCATTCAGCTGAGAAGGCAGTACACTAACCACCTCGGCTCTCTGTTTCAGTATGTAATGATTTTGAATTCAATTTTGTTAAAAATCTACGCAATCTATTACAGGATCCTTGTCAGTGCTACAGAGTTCATGCATTGTGCTGAGATTCTCCAAAAATATGGAAAAGAACAGAGCACTTACAGGTTAAAAACCATGTGTGCAATGACATTGATTCTTTTACTAAACCAAACCAGTATGTAATGATTCTTCTTCTTACGCTGTCAGATGTCGACCTTTATTTTTTCGAAAAAAGCAGCGGTCATCCTGAGGCTGTCGACACTGCCATAGAGCTTGTCTAGTGTTGCCACTGGTGATGGCCACATCTGCTCTCTCTGGTCCTCGTATGTCGGGCAGTTTTCCAGCAAATGCTCAGCGGTCAGTATGTAATGATTCATAAAATGAGATACAAAATTTGGCTGACAATAAAACAGTTAAGTAACATCTGCAGAATGTGCTGACCAGTTTCATCACAATGACATGTCCGTTGATAAAATTAGATATTAATGTGACAAAAGGTGGTAGTAACAAGTAATTTGTACAAAAGATGGCAACAGACAGAGCCAGGTGGGTGGAATTTGTTGGTGCAAAAATAATGCTAGCAATAGTGATGGTCGCTAGCTGCTTTATCACTCATTGGCCAAAGGAGCTAAAGAATACTCTTGTGAAACCTCTGAATACATTTCTTAAACCTCTGAATACATTTCTTAAACCTCTGAATCTGAATAATCGTATTGAAGAAAGGGACAACAAATTTAAAAGATACGAATTACTCTTGTCTTGACAACATTAAAATCCTCTAGATACTGGTGGACAGAGTTCACACCTACATAAACTATAAATACTCTCGCCAGCGAGCGAGCGCACACTCACACACACAAAAATAAAGAATGAGACAGCAAACCAAAATGTAATTTCATGCTCCCCTGACATTAAAAATTCCTGCCCACTAGTTCTTTTCCCCCTATGTCCCATAGACAGAAAGCCACAATATTCTCTCTCTCTCTCTAACATGCATGTACTCAAACAAACCACATACATACACACAAAAGATTGAGACAGCAAACGACAATGTAATCTCATTACCTCCTGGCCCTAAAACTCCCTGGACACTGAGCGACCACCTGCTTACACACTTTCAGTGTGAACAAATAATCGTAGGAGGCACAAAGCGTCACCAAGTTATAATCCCACAGTGTCCCACTGAGAAACTCTGGAAGAACATCCATGAGAAGTCGCAGGTTGATGTACAAGCCAACGAACATATCCTTAGGCAAATTGTACAGTGCCAGGACCAGCATGCTTATGATGTCGTCACAAGCGGCCTGAAAATCTGGTCCAATCATCTGAGAAATCTCCCTGTTCAATCCCTCTGTGGCTTTGGTAATATAACGAACTTTATACAAAAAGCAAGTTGCAGCAAGACACTTGCGAACAAGTTTTTGGAAAGGGGTCATTATTGGCTCCAGAATCTCTTCAACTTTTTTAGCATTTGAAAAAATTTTCAATTTTTCCATCTGGTAAAAATCCTCTTCATCATAGTATCTGCTAGATATGGTAGACCGAGCACTTGAAAGTTGTGATTCGGAGAGCATTTCAAAAGTCTTGTCATCTTTTGAATGATCAAATGAATCTATTGATCCTCTGCTAGCCATTTTAGAATTCTCCTTGTCATATTCTATGCTGCCAAGGTTGAAGCGTCTACGGAGGTCATTACTGTCAGCATTTGCTAGAGAGTACAGTTCGTTGATATTGCAGGATCGCACGTCTAAACTAAGAGATGATACAGTCCTTGCAATTGAGATTTGTTCTGGTTGGTCAGATGAAGGAAATGGGATGGACACACCCCTGCCATTGGTTTCTTTCTCCCCAAAAAATAGGTCCAGGAGTTTATCTTCTGCGAGAATTTCATTCAGCGGTGTTTTTCTGAGAGTAGTGTAGGCTTTACGAATAGAAGGAGTTAACCCTGTCACATACAGCTCCATAAGGTTTCCATAGACTTCCTGTGGGAAAGAGAGGTTGAAATGAGATACTGTGAAATAATTTATAAGAAAGCATTACAAAGCTTACAGAAATCAAAACAAATTTTTGTTTGTGTGTTCGTCTTATTTCTCTATTCCCCAAGGCGGTGTGTGTTGCACTGTTTTTATTTGCGCCTGTCGGCCCAGTGCATCCTACTTCGGCACAAATTTTATGGAAGAGTCTGCTATCAACATTTCTCTTGAAGCTGATGCACTGCAAATATGTGTTCAGTTCATCGACCAACCCTGAAACCACATAGACTATCCGGGAGGTGATGGTCTAGCTCAAGATGTTTGGCCACACACGTTTGGAAGGCTGCAAGCAAAAATATGGAGCCGACAGGGCATCAGTGTCACCGTCAAGGTAAAAGTGTATCCTGCTGTAGTGGTAACCACTCTGCTGTATGCTTGGGAAACATGGACAGTGTACAGCAAACATGTCAGACAGCTAAATCGTATTTACTTGAGCTGTCTGCACAGGATCAGGTGGCAGGACAAAATGCCTAACTCTAATTCTTAGCAAGACTAACAGGTTGAACATACATACTCTTTTACAAAAAGATCAAATAAGATGGGACAGGATATGTCAGCATGCCCGATGAATGCATTCCAAAGTAGCAGCTATACAGTGAACTCCAAACCGGCAGACGCTCATTAGGGGAATAAAGGAAAGCTACAGAAACTCCCGGAAAGTTTCTCTGAAAATCTTCAACATTGATGTCACTACCTGGGAGTTGCATGCACAGAACTGTCTCACCTGGCATACTAGCATCACAAAAAATGCACAGATATCAGAGCAAAACTCCATCGCATAGTATCAGAGTAAGCATGATGCCTGAATAAGCAGAATTACTCCTCAGCGAACTCATCACACGAGTGCCCAGTGTGTGATAAATTATGCCGTGCCAGGATTGGTCTTTAGAGACATCTGAGAACACATCACGCAGCACTAGTCTGATTCTGCCGCCATCTTCACTTGCAATTGGCAACTATTACTATTACACGCTTTAGGATCGTGTGGGCAATAGACAGCAGCGAAACTCTGCTGTGATTGTCACACTTCAATTGTCTTTTCTGTTATAAACATGTATCATTCATGCATTCTTCATTTCATGTCAGGGAAACTACCCCTTCAACCACCATGGAGCAGAAGAGGTCAGTGAGCTTTCTGGAGAGCATGATCCCATTGCTGTATATACCTTTATTGGTATTTTGACCGCCCCAGAGGGCCCTTCCATGAGAAAGATCTTTGATGGCTGTGTGAACATCTTCAGTAATGAGTTCATCAATAGCTAAGTTCATTTCCACCTGGGGCATACGTCGGATGGCCTCGTCAATTACAGATGATGGATTGTTAAGTATGTTGAAGAAATGTTCTGCCCACCTGTCGAGGATCTGGTTTTCTCTGTATTGGTAATCCATTAGCACTGAAACTGGAGAGTTACCAGAAGGTTGTGGACCAGCACATGGAACTGGAGAGTTACCAGAAGGTTGTGGACCAGCACAAGGAACTGGAGAGTTACCAGAAGGTTGTGGACCAACACATGGAACTGGAGAGTTACCAGAAGGTTGTGGACCAGCACATGGAACTGGAGAGTTACCAGAAGGTCGTGGACCAGCACTGAGAACTAGAGAGTTACCAGAAGGTTGTGGTCCAGCACTGAGAACTAGAGAGTTACCAGAATGTTGTGGACCAGCACTGAGAACTAGAGAGGTACCAGAAGGTTGTGGACCAGCACTGAGAACTGGAGAGTTACCAGCAGATTGTGGACCAGCACTGAGAACTGGAGAGTTACCAGAAGGTTGTGGACCAGCACTGAGAACTAGAGAGTTACCAGAAGGTTGTGGACCAGCACTGAGAACTGGAGAGTTACCAGAAGGTTGTGGACCAGCACTGAGAACTGGAGAGTTACTTACCAGAAGGTTGTGTGTGGACCAGCACTGAGAACTGGAGAGTAACCAGAAGGTTGTGTGTGGACCAGCACTGAGAACTGGAGAGTAACCAGAAGGTTGTGGACCAGCACTGAGAACTAGAGAGTTACCAGAAGGTTGTGGACCAGCACTGAGAACTGGAGAGTTACCAGAAGGTTGTGGACCAGCACTGAGAACTGGAGAGTTACCAGAATGTTGTGGACCAGCAATCCATCAGCAAACAGGAATGCAATGGATATTTATAAACAACTGGTAGACCTTATTTGCAGATGATATATCTATGGCGACGCATAAACAAGGCATACATGGAAAGATAGACAGACTAACATATGAATCAGAAAATGCGGGATTGCAGATCAAGAAAACAAAGAAAATGAGAATGTACAATAAAGAGGCTACATAAAGTGTTATGGTCAGATGCTTAAAGTAGAAAATTGTACCTATCTGGCATTTAACATTAACAGAGATGGAAGAACAAATCAAGATGTTAATGTCATGATTAACAAAGGCAGGCTTGCGTTCATCTCTTCTGACTCAATATGAAACTGAGGAGCATTCTTTATGAAATGTAAGACCAGAATGTTCAACAATAATGTAAAATTAGCTCTACTATGACTTAGACACATGGTAAGTGGCTAAGGGCATCACACCCAGACTGTAGACCTTCACCAAGAGATTTCTCCACTGCATACTTTTTGTTAGATGGTCGCATGTAATAACAAACACAGATCTGTTGCAAAGAACAGGAAAACAATCAGTTCAGTTGGAGACTGGGAAGAGAAAGAGGAGATGAATAGAACACTCCCTTATCATCTGTTTCAACCCTGTGTTCCATAGGGAACCAACCGGATTAAGTTGAGTCAGTACCTGACAAACTCAAATTCCTCACAAGAACACACAATTTGATGGAAACAAAAGCAAGATTCGACATAAATTACGTAATAAAAAAATATTTCATTCAACAAAGTATTAAAAAAAACAACACATGCCTAAAAAAGAAAAAAAAATGTATCATAAGAGAATAAAAAGATCACTGTTGGGGCCCAAGGTCATAGCTGGCTACTTGCATCACGGTCAGTGACCCATAACTGGCTACTTACATCAAGGCCAGTGACCCATAACTGGCTACTTGCATCAGGGCCAGTGACCCATAACTGGCTACTTGCATCAGGGCCAGTGACCCATAACTGGCTACTTGCATCAGGGTCAGTGACCCATAACTGGCTACTTGCATCAGGGTCAGTGACCCATAACTGGCTACTTGCATCAGGGCCAGTGACCCATAACTGGCTACTTGCATCAGGGCCAGTGACCCATAACTGACCAAGACCCTATTCCTCCTATTAGTGGTGGCCCTGAAAACATACTGCAACCATGCAACCTGACTAAGAGACAGGGATCGAAGAAGGAAGGCAAACAAGGTCCCAAAAATTATGTGCTGAAATCTGATGTGTTGGACTGAACGATGCAGATATTGAAGCCTAGCTGTAAACTATGACACAACATCATAAACATCCTATTCAGGATGAATGCAGAAGAAGAAACCACTGCTAACAGAAGCTGACATGTTTTCTCATACGTCATCCTCATTCACTGTCCAACATCAATGGCCCCAACAAAGTCATTGTCTGTGGATGTCTTTATGAAAGCCCAGTGCATCCGTCTTTGGCATGCTATTTGTTTCCATCAAATTGTGTGTTCTTGTTTCCTTAACTTTTAGCTGTCCACAGTCTACCTGTAAGGCAGCATTTGTTTAATGTCATTGATGTTTCTTCTAGGAAAACTGTTTTACTGAACTATCCAGTTTTCTCTACCCAACTAAAACAAAAAATTTGATTTCACTGGATTTGTTTCTTCTAGAAAAGTCTTTCCTACCCAGCTAAATGAAAACAAGGATGATTTGACATAGTTACCTGACAAAAAAAGCGTTCATACGACTTCCATAGGAGTTCCTGCTGTTCCACTTGTGATGTTTCATCCATATCTTCATTGTGAAACTCCTTACCAAGACATGCGATGACCTCCCCCAGATGGGTTGCTATCTGCACCTTCAGATTGTCCACTGCATTCATCAGGGAGCTCACAGCCAGTCGTTCTGTCATGATATGCCTCTCTCGTTTCAGAGGATGTGCATGCATTTGAATAAAACTTCTGTCTTCATCAACAGATGAAACATAATCATCAGCAAGCATATCGTCTAAGGAAGACTCAGATATATTCCTTCGCGATTTCGGTTCATTCACGTTTGTGCCAAAATAGCTCTCTACAATTTCAAGCGGATTCTCCAGTACACTAAATCTAACATCATTTGTTGACAGAGCTTTTCTTTGAAATAAATTACCTCTAGTATCCACTTCACAGATAGTCGCAGCTGTTGCAAGAGGTTGAGCTTCTTCGTCTTTATGTAGGTCAAACACTACGCAAGATTCATATTCCTTACCAATTAGTACAGCCTCCCGTCTGTTGGTACCTTGTCCCCCAATCTTTGAATTCCTCATGGTTACATTGTTCAAACTAGTGGGAGAATTTGTAACAACCTCCATAGCAGCTGGCTTGTGGTGTTGGGGGAGTCGGTGAGTTTTATTCTTTGTTAGGTAGAATTCACTAAAAGCAAGGTTAATTTTAGAGTTTAAACCTCTGCAACCTTCTGTATGTATTCGGTAGGCCAAGGACACAGGATTTTCCAAAATCCTGGCTACTCTTTCCTGAAATGTTAGCCAAACAATAGATTTTTCTGCTTGGCCTTCGGTAACAGAGAAATCAGCAAAATCTTCAGGCTCAAACTTGGTCACTCTGTCAGAGTTTCTGCTGCCGTTGGCTATCTCCAAGATCGTTTGCACGACAGCTTCCCGGGCTGCACAGATATTGACTTTGTCATTGCCAAGGTGGCCCAGAATTCGATCTTCCAGCTTTAACCTTCGGATGATTTCAACAAAAACATCATGAAAACAGCTATCGACAACATTACACTTCTTGACTTTCTTCTTTGTCAGCTCTCGCCTGCAAATAACATTCTTGATTGATTCTCGCACTCGAATGGTTTTATCAATCTGTTGGAACAAACCATCTCTCTTCGCCTGAAGTTCACTGAGGTTAAATGTATCGTCAGGATGATCTTTCGCCCAGTTCACTTTGCTCTGCTGAGCTGACAATTCCATATTTAAAACATCAACATCAGATTCTATTGTTGCCAGAAAATCTGCCAGGAAATCCTTTTTACAAGTCCTTAAATATCTCTCATCATCCAGGTTTTCCCGAAGTAGGATGTTGCTCTTTAATGTGTTCAGACATTTTCTGAGATTTACAATACTATCAGCTTTATTTGCAATTTGCATTTCTGATTTTTCCAAACGCATTTCAATCAAACATTGGGCCCTCATTAGACAAAACATGTCATCTGCTGTAAAGTTTATTGATGGAAGGATATACATATGTAAGATTTTAGCAATAACTTTGTGAAATTCATCAACAGACTGCAACTTCTTGAAGAACTTTCTAGCTGCAGTTGTGCATTTTCTCATCATTTCTTTCAATGATGCATTAAAGTCATACTCTGTACTGTCCTTGAATAGAGGTTTGGCCATGGCAGTAATGAAATTATCTGTGTTCGTTGTAGTTGTTGACCGCCGCAAAACCACACCATTGGTGCTTGAATTGTTAACAACCGGTGCCCAGTAGATTAATCTGTAATTTTTAAAAAAGAGTGATAAATTATTAACATCCAGTGCCCAGAAGATTAATTTGTTTAAAAAAAGAAAATGAAGACATGTTGTCAGGAAACTCCAAGGCTAGTCAATAAGTAAACAAAAAAGTTACATTAACTTCAATCATCAAAACCCTTTACACCCCTTAAGGAGCACAGATTTTCAGCAAACACATGGCAAGTTCTCCTGTCCTGAGCTGCAGCTCTGTTCATATCTTTCATGTTCGAGTTCTTGTCTTCATGTGTGTTTTGGTCTGTCTATATCTCTCTCTAGTCCTGGGGACTCCAAAACAGAGACTGCCTTGTAATGTTATCAGCTGTTTTTCTTAGTGTGTGTCCTTTCCAACGTCAGTGTTTTCTCATTTCATGCTCCACTGTAGTCTGTCTGGTGCTTTCCAATAGCTCCACATTAGTGATCTTATTATACCATTTCAATACTTCTATTCTGCATAAGCATCCATTTATGAAAGAGTATGTATACCTTTTTGGTGAATTTTGTTGTTCTCAATTTTTCAGATCTGTACAATAGGACACACTTTACACCAGAGTTGAAGATTTGTATTTTTATGTTGGACTTAATTTATTATGATTTTCATAAGTTCCCAAGTGCAATGAAAGCTCCTTTCACTTTTTGGATTCTTATTTTGATAATAATTTTATGAGGCAGCAACATTTGTTATCACTTACAAGCATTAAAGTCTTTGTAAGGTCTATATTTGATGATAGGAAAGTCAGGACATATACAAAAATGACTGGATTGAACTAGATTTATATTCCATGGAGGGTCTGAGTAGCAATTGTAGAGGGTCTGAGTAGCAATTGTAGAGTGCTTGATTCTCACAGGTCAAATACTGGGTTTCTTCTTCTCCTGTGTTTGTCCTGAAAAGGATGGTGTGCCATAGTTTACAGCGAGACTACAATATCTGCGCTTTTTGGCCCGACTCATCCGTTTATAACTGGCCTTTTTTAGTATTAGATTTGACTTCCCACTGTGATCCCTATTCTCTTAGTCAAACTACACTAGTGCCACTTGTTTCCAGGGCCGCTGCTTGGAGACAAAATAGGGCCTTGGTCAGCTGTGATTTATTTACCCTGACACATGCAACCAGCTAATAGTCACTGGTTGCTGTCAGCCCATTTACTGCTGCATCTTTGGCCTCAGATACTGGGTTTATCCAAAAGTATAGGTCAATGAAGACTTTTTTTGTAGCCTAGTTGGCAGAATATTCTAACTCGTGTCTCAGAAATAATAAACAATGCAACAAGCCAATGTCAGTAGGTTATATTTCTTACCAATACAATGCCAGTTCTACTAGCCATCAAGAGTGATAAACTGTCAATATTAGAGCTTAAAAAAACCTTAGACAAACTAAAAGCAGACTAGTATTACTGAGGATAACATCACACTGGCATACAAGGAAACAAAAGAGCAAATATGTTACCAAAAGAGGGAGCAACACTTCCCAGAAAAAGAAGACACATACCCACTTGAAAAGATGACCAAATAAAAGATAACTATCACTACCTTAATCAAGCGAAGCAGATGATTATGTTCCGCGTGAAAAACAGGACATAACACATTGAATAGTCACTTACAGACTAAAATTGGCCCTGGCACCTTTGTGTAAAAGCAGTACAGACAGCTGAACATATCCTACACAAGACATATGCTGAGAAAGCTATTTGGGAGCCTTAATTAAGAACACTCCACCACATCAACCTTTATCCAGTGAACTGAACTTCACATGACATTATTTTTTTTAAACATGGCGAAATTTTGAAAGCATGTGATTTGGCTGTAAGGTACCTATTTACAGCAGGATCATCTGGAACACGTTGATTTGGAGGATTGTCCTCACCCTAATTTCAGATTTGAGTTAGACTATGCTTAACAGTACATTGTTTTTTTAAAATGGTGTAACCAATTTGTGCTCGTGTGTTACCAGGATAGAGAAACAGGAGCAAAGTATAGATGCATTGTAACCTGCTAGACAATTCAAAAGAGGAAACTACGATTGTTTGGGCATGGTGTCAGCTAACCAATCATATTTTAACTATAAACCACCCACAAAAAAAAAGACCTCTAGGTTTCATGGTAGAAGAGTGACTAAAGTTGCACTGAGAGTATATCATCATAAAACTGATTGAAGTGATTGATAAGAGTGTGACTAAGGTAGGATGACTGAATAGTATATTACTTTTATTAGCGAGTTACCAGACTCAAAATAATTTAAATTATATAGTCTAAACTAGATTAATTTAAAGCTATAAAAATTAAGATAAGATAGTGATACAGATGACATACACATAGAGATTATTGAATGATAGTGTTAAAGGTACACTGTACAGTGTAGATTCTACTGCCTGTGGAAACTTTGAACCACAAGAAAAAGAAAAGACCTTTACTGGGCTTTTACATCCCATGGTAGACAAGTAACTGACAAGACATGGAGCGAATAAGTAAATACTAAAATAGCAAGGCAATGAGTCCATCTTACCTTCGATCACAGTCAATATAGACAGCCTCTATCGCCAACGTCTTGAACCACAAGGCTGATTCGCGTACCAACGGTGACTCGTCTGAAGCTGTTGATGGGTAAGGGTGTAACCCTTCCACAAGCGGCAGACATTTGTCATCAACGCTAACATTCTCCACTGTTTCTATTCTACTAGAGTACTTAATTAAAACCTTCATTCTGCACCCTGCGTCGTCTGAATTATAATATTAAATAACTGGATCAACCACGACATATTCTAAAGTAAACACTCTGTCTGACTCTCACACTCACTTATTGTCACAGTATATGAGTATAATCTAGGACTAGTGTCACTAGACTTAACAATAATAAATCATTAATTCAAATTGGGATACTTTCAGTTCACTTTTCACTTTTTCACACTTGAAATAGACATGTTCAGTCCAATTATCATGAACATTACAAGAAAGCTAACATTTGATGAACTGTTGGTTAGAAAAAATACGAATGATCATCGCTCTCCATATTTCCTGGACGATGACGAATTAAAGTTTGTTTTCATAGTGAAAGTGTAATCCAGTGTGTGGTTTGAGAATGAACTTCCTTGTCGGGCGTTCCGTATTGCCAGACGAAAGCCGAAGAAAACAGCCAAAATATTCGCTAAAATGAAGTCAAGATAAAGCAAAACAAAAATTTAAGAAAAAAACCAACCATACCCTCTAAAATCACTCGACGAATAAAAGACAAACGCCTATATTTTGTTTATTGCAACCACAAATCAATTAAATTGTATATTTTCATAATATTATATGGCCAATTATTACAAGGTTTCATATAAAAATCTCGTGTAAAAAGAACATTATTTATTGGAATGGTTTTTTGAATATCTCTGCACGACTTTAAGCAACAACAGAGAATGCCGAAATGAAATAAGGATATGAATGACCATGGCGCAACAAAAGTTAAATAGAACAAAAAACGTATTACAAAATACTAATAAAATGACAAAAATGAAGATCCTGGGGACTTGCATCTTCCCTGGGACAACCTACGGGTGCCAGACCTGGTCAACCACACAAATTCTACAGAATCATTCGAGCTAAAAGGAACATTGTGGGGGGGGGGGGGTGGATTATAAATACAATATATAGCGATACAGATACAAATTGCGCTTAAATACGGGAGCCCAATATAGAGCAAAACTGGCTAGCCAACAACATTACATTTAGGAAATAAACATTCTTTAGTCACATCAAACGGCTTAGAACGAACGATATTGGATGGTATGGTACCTGACTAAAAAGGCAAGCAAATCTTCACTTAATTTCATTATACTGGTTTAGAAAGCTCTATAGAGTCAGAATACAACCAGTTTATTCCCCTCCATCGATACTAAAAATAACTGTGGACTTCCTATTTATTTTTGAATACCTTAACTGACCATGTCTTCACCACATCCTGCGCAATGCATTCCAAGCATTCACCCCTCTTTGGCTAAACAAATATTTCCTAATATCTAATTTAAACAATCTGAAGCTGTGCCATGCCCTCTTGTTCGTGTTGCCGATTGTACTTTGGTAAATTTAGTATAGTCTAATTTGCCATTTCCCTTGATTATCTTATAAACCTGTGATAAATCACCTCGAATTCTTCTCTGTTCTAGAGATTGCAGACACGTTTTTTTTTAGTCTTTCCTCATAACTATAATTCTGGAATCCCATGATCAGTTTTGTAGCTCTTCTTTGTATCCTTTCTAACATGTTTATATCCCCTTTACGATAAGGACTCAACGCCTGAACAAAGTACTCTAATTTAGGTATCACCAATACTTTATACAGTTTGACTATCACTTCGTTACTCTTATGTGTAATTCGTCTTTTTATTACACCCAGCAGTGTATTAGTCTTTTTCACTGTCACCTGGATTTGCTCCCTCACCTTACCTGTATGATCTATTATAACACCTAGGCCCCTTTCCTTTTTTATTTCCTAATAATATTCTCTCTCTTCCTGTAAATATATCACTTATTGGATCTTTCCATGTGGATAACTACCTTTATCAAGATTAAACTTTATTTGTAAGCTCTCAGGCCAATTTTTGAATCGTATCTAAATCCGATCTCAATAGATCTACATCTGCCTGAAATGAGAGCCTGCCACATAATTTAGTGTCATCTGCGAATTTTGCAATCATAGACCCGATATCATTGTCCAAATCATTTATTAATATCAAGAACAAAATTAGTCTCAATTGGCCAATACCGATCCCTGAGTTACTCCACTTATTATATTACATCAGAGTACTCCTTACTCCTTATCTCTGCCTACTGTCCCAATTTTCTATCCAATTGCCAATAGATCGAGGAGAAGATGGACAAAGGAGATTATAGAGGCGCTGTGGTTTACAATGGCAGAGTCAGGGAAGCTGGCCAGGTATCAAGTGTCTTACTGATCAACTGACATGAGAGTGACGTCCTGCAAAGGGCATACTTCATGATGATGATGGTCGGATACCGCGCAAATCTATGAGACAGTGATTTTTTTGACGTGAACCAATTTTTAACATTTAATGCCAATTTGGCATTCCAGCCTAAGTGGTATTTCCGTTCTTATTTTTAGACATCAAAATTACGACTGCTGCGACAAAGTTTCTATTTAATCTTTTAGATTTACTGTAGATTTAAATTATTACTTAATATGAAACAACATACTTTTGTTTGAACTAAATATGATACTTTATGTAATGATTATCACAACCGAAAGACCAGTTATTGTAAGAAATATTGACACGTTGTTATTAAAAGTGTCAGTTTTTTAAGAACCATCAATAATTTGTCACGCAGGCGCATCGCTTTCCTTATTGGTTTAGCTCATGCCAGACTGGCATTTCGAGTCCAACTGATACTTTCGCAGAATATATTAATGTCACGTCAAGCTGACCCCACATAATCTGTACTCCATACTAACCAAAATGTGCTTCGTATCTTTCAGTAGATAGCGAAATGTATGGATCATCATCTTCATGGATACATAGTTTATATAGCTTAAATAAGGAGGGTGACATGCAAGAATGCATGATCGGTTCACCCTTTTCAATCATGCCTGACTATAGTCAGAGTAGCAACTCTACTGAGTTTTTGGTTTTCCTTTTCCTTTCGGTATTGTCCATTCACTACCCTGTATTGCATGAGCTTATTTTCGCCCAGCCTGGGGTGGATCTTCAGGTTACATCTCCATTTGGATCGGTCTGCAGCTATGTCTTCCCAAGATGTCAAATCCATATCCAGAGCCTTCATGTCTCGCTTACATGCGTCTTTGAACCGCAGCTGTGGTCGGCCGTCTGTTCATTTACCGCACGCCACCTGCCCATCACAATAAATCATCGCCCCCCCCCCCCTTTTCTTGTACAATGTACAACAAAGAATTCAGGGCTCGGATTTCCTTATTTAGCCATCTTCGAACTCATGCGAACAGTGAATGTTGACAAAGTGGCCATTATTAACTGGCGTACGCTTGATTCCAACCTGCTGCACCAGATAAATACTTCCACGAGCATCTGTCATTTCTCAGTTTTCCCAACCAGTCTGTTGTGTCATTCCATATAAGTGTTCTCTTTCTTCCTCTGTTTCACGTTTCATATGGTCTCGATCTTTCATATTGTCCCAGGATTCGCTAACATCCTTCCTACTGTAGAATACCGCACTGATATACTAAATTAATCGGAGTCTACTAAAATGAATTATGTTTCAAACACTGACACTAAAAACAATGTTTTAAGTTTAGCCGGCGAGTAGACATTTAGACTTGAAAAAAAAACAATATCAACAGCACTCACATTATGAGATGAAACATATGGAAGAACAAATTACATCTTTTCCGATAACTTGATAATGTAAATATACATCAAAAATTGAATTACGCTGCTAATTTGTAAAGCATAACATCGACAAACCAAAAACGGCCTGCAGATATAGCATGACCAAAGATCCTGAACGCAAAGAACGAGGAGAAGAAGAAGAAGAGGAGGAGGAGGCATGTGTTATCACTTTTGGTTCTATAAACATTAAAAAATAGAACAAATGACCACACACAATTAGGCAAGGTCCTAGATATTACGTGAAATTTGGTTTACGGAACAATTGCACAAAGGCCTATTGTTATTTCATTTGATTTAGAGAAACACGCGTGTTTTCTTTAGTTATAATCAAACACATCCAGGGTAGAATATGCTTAAACTTGCGGCTTGAATTTGAGCAGCGCATGAACTGCGGCGGTCAGGGAGCCATAGCTGACTGCTAACGTCAGGGCCAACGAACGAGAGCTACCAAGACCCTTCTACACCTCCGCGTGGTGATCTGGATAACAGACTGCAACAGATCAGGCTGGTTAAGTAGTGGGAATCGAAGAGGGAAGGCTAACCCGCTACTCATAAAAGGCCTGCTGCCGAAGACGGATGTGTCGGACTAAAAGGAACAAATCCGCAGTCAATCTGTAAACTAACGACACAAAGCACTCCGTTCTCCAGACTAAATCCTGCTCAAGTAGCCATGTTTAAGTCTTGGTAGCGGGAGATTGAGAACGAACGCTGAAGAAGAAGAAGAAGAAGAAGAAGAAGAAGAAGAAGAAGAAGAAGAAACTCGCGGTATTGCACACTTTACCATTTATATAGACTAGAAATCTTCAACCACGTGAGTCTGAAATAGAGCTTTTAAAAAAAAATAATTCAAAAAATATAATGAATAAGTAACAGAGTCAATAATTAGTTTTTTATGGAATCAGAGAGCACGACAAATTAATATAACACCAATCAATAAAATAATAATAATAGGTCATCCATCGTCGCCGTTGAGGATAGCTAGCGTCAATCCATGTCATGTTGCATCGTTGAGTAAGTGGGTGCGCTTGTAACCGATCAAGCTCATGCGAAAGCGGAAAGTTCTGTGACACGACTGGCAAATATGATCCGAAACTGCCTCTGGTATTTCCTATGCTCTAGACTTCTTAATTGGGCGTCTATCCTGAGCTACATGAACACGGAGGCCCTCGTTGATTTCAACGCTGTTTGTGACCGCACTCTTCCAGGTTGATCGATTGTGAGCCAGGTTTTCGTAGGTGCCAATGTCCATTTGACATCACTTAAATGACTCCTTCAGACCGTCTGCTGTTTGGACGTCACAGTGATCATTCCCCTTCCCTCAGCTCATTATACAGGAGTCTCTATGGAAGCCTTTCCCTTGAGATTCGAACAAGGTGGCGAGCCCATTTAATTTTTTTATTTTCAAAAGTGCAGAAATACCTGTCATCTTGGTTCTGTATAGCACCATTATCTCTGGCATTGTTCTGCTAACGAATATGCAGTGTGCGTATTAATAAACAAATGAACAATCCAGATATGGCAGGCATTTACAATTAATCGTGTGGGGGGGGGGGGGGGGGACTCAAAGAACGAAGTAAGTCTGTGTATACCCTTGATCCTTTAATGAGAGAAACATGGAAACTATGGGTTACCCTGAAGTAGTTATGTTGATTATTCATAACAGATGGTTATGATCCCACTCTCCGTATCACGATAACATGAGCTTCCCAGATTTATACCAAAGTCAGCAGTCTCAGGAACACGAGAGAGAGGAAGACACATGATAGGATGGACGGATACTATTCAGAAATGGAAGAGAAAATAAAACCTTTGAAAGAAATACCAGCAGTAACAATGGGCGGACATCGACGGAAAGACTTTTCAAAACACAGTGAGATGTGATATCCAAAGGCATCCTACATTCTGGGAAAAGGAGAAGATAAGCACAGTATCATCATTATCACTCACCTTTTTTGCTCCAACGTGAAGCATAAGCCATCACTGTAGCTGGCCACTCTAAAGTAAGCCATCACTGTAGCTGGTCACTCTAAAGTAAGCCACCAGTGTAGCTGATCACTCTAAAGTAAGCCATCACTGTAGTTGATCACTCTAAAGTAAGCCATCACTGTAGCTGATCACTCTAAAGTAAGCCATCACTGTAGTTGATCACTCTAAAGTAAGCCATCACTGTAGTTGATCACTCTAAAGTAAGCCATCACTGCAGCTGGCCACTCTAAAGTAAGCCATCAATGTAGTTGATCACTCTAAAGTAAGCCATCACTGTAGCTGATCACTCTAAAGTAAGCCATCCCTGTAGTTGATCCCTCTAAAGTAAGCCATCACTGTAGCTGATCATTCTAAAGTAAGCCATCACTGTAGTTGATCACTCTAAAGTAAGCCATCACTGTAGTTGATCACTCTAAAGTAAGCCAGCTTCCAGCATTTGGAATCATTTACTTTTTCGCTCCAACGTGAAGCAATGTTTTAAATTCAGATAGCCTCTTTATGGGAAACTATATCTGAGCTTTTGCAATAGTTGATTATTATGGCATTGACAATGGTTTTTTCTTATCACATAATGGGGTTGTCAGCACAAAGCACAACCCCCCTTAGTCGCCTTCATTGAAATAATAATAATAGTTGCTCATTGTAATCGAAGATGACGAAAGTATCAGACTGTTGCTTCGAGATGTGTTCTCAGATGGCTGTAAAGCCCAATCCTGGAACGGCACACACTTCCACATATAGGGCAGACATGCTGGGAGCCAGTTATGGAATCGTTGTGAATATTGTATTTTTGGGCAGCACATTTTCGCTGAGTCTCCTCGATGGCTGTACGCTTCGGTGATACTAGCTCGCCAGGTGGTGCAGTCTTGTGCAAGCATCTCCAAGGAGGTGACATCATTGTTCAAGCATTTCAGAGAAACTTTAAGGAGCCTCTGTAGCGTTTCTTCTGCCCTCCTGGCGAGCGTCTGCCTACTTTGAACTCACCGTATAACTGCTGATTGGGAATACGCTCATCTGACATTGGGAACAACATAATCCATCGTAGCTGTGCCAATTTCAAAAGTGTGTGGATGCGCAACATGTTAGTACTGCAGAGAATTTCAGAGCTAGGCCCTTTGTCCTGCCACCGGATTCTGAGCAGTCTACGCAGACAGCCCAAGTGAAAACGATTGAATTGTCTGACATGTCAACTATATACTGTCCATGTCTCAAAGGCATGCAGCAAAGTGGATAATACCACAGCACGATACGCTTTTATCAAAGGTGGCGACACTGATGCCTAGTCAGTTCCAGACATTTGCTTGGAGCCTTCCAAACGCAGAGCTCGCCTTAGCAACATGTTACTGACATCACTGACGATATTCGCCTCTCTAATGAGCGAACTACCTAATTAGTTTAATCTAACGACTGCCTGGAGACGTTGGTTCTGTACAGTAATGTTTGGTTCTATGTACTGCTCTCCAGGGGCAGGCTGGAAGAGTACCACCGGTTTCCTAGAGTTGGTCATAAGACCGAAGTTACTGCATGCAGCCAAAAAACTTTGACGAACCTTTACAAAATGCTTTGCAGGTGACAGTCGACCCATTCTTTTCATATTTTTTTTCACAAGCTCACAGTTCTATGGTATATTCAGCAATAATAATTTGGCTTGGTTTAATCAATCTTGCATGTAAAACCTGGCAAGAAAAGAACGACCCGTTTGGTAAAGACGAAAAACAGGTGAGGAGGATGGCCAATTACTTGTGATGATTTTGTAATTAAACTGTTCAGATATATGTTTATACTTGATATATATCTAAGACGAGGATCGAATTGCTTTAAAGCTGTGACATATCAATCGTGGGAATTTCACATATATTTTGTCTGAACATCTGTCGGTGCTTCGTCTTTCCTGCTGCCACCATGACTGCGCTAGCTGCAATCGGGAATCATTCCTGGGATGATACTATCAGAACGAGTGTACTACCACTTCTTGCCATGTCTCTCATACACTCATCACTGCCACCATAACTAGCAACTATATGTTCTGTTCTTGTTGCCTGTAGATATACCCGACGGTCTTAATATCTCAATCTTGACACCTCTAGTGGGCTCTTGCCTTGTCCCACTTTTTCAACTTGAGTGTCAGTGAAGTCTTAGTTCTTAGTTTAGTTGAGAACAATCATCAGAACATTACATGAAGAAACAATACATTACTATTATTAGTGGTATACATTATACAATATTTAAGTATACACCATACACTTATTCTCTGTCTTAGTCTATCATGCCACTCCATGGCTAGACTAGTGAATAATAAATAATATGTATTGTATCAATTTAATCTCTTACTAAGTCTTACTTTTTTAAGTTACTAGTCTCACATACTAAGTACTACTGCCATAATTAGACTAGGCCACTACTAATGACTATCAATTTTATTCTCTCCACCATTATTGTAATAAATAAATTCGTTGATGAGGACTGCCAACATCATCCCATATCATACTGCATCTTCAAGTATGTGAGTGTGCTTGTGACTGATCAAGCCAATATGTGAGCACGGAAAGTTATATGACACGACTGGCAAACATAATCCGCAGCTGTCACTGACGACTCTGTTCTAGACTTCCTGATTTTGCGTCTATCCTGGGCAACCTGGAACACAGACCCTTGCTAACATACTGCCATAATTATACTATTTAACTATCACTTATATTCTTGGTGCCTATGTCTTAGCATACAAGCCATGTTGTGACTTGTGTTACTGTTAGTAGACCAGTCCTGTACTTTCTCACATTTCCTGCCATTATAATTATGACTAGAGTCTTCTCCATGTTAGACAGTGATGAATCTTCTGACGGGACGGTGTGGGCTAGTGGTTAAGTGACACGGCTCACATCCGAAGGTGCTGGCTTTGATCCCCATCACAGCACCGGCCGTTACCCCCGGGGAAGCAAACCCTCATAAAATGCAGGAGGAAGCATACCCTTACATAAAATTAATGCTGAAGTCAGATGCACTGGGCCAATAGGCGCAAAATAAAAACCATAGTGCAACGCACACCGCCTTGGGGATTAGAGAAATAAGGCGAACGCACACAAAAAAATAAAAATAAAAAATCTCTCACTATCTATTCCCTGCCACCAGAAACTATCAGCTATTAGCTCTAGTACTACACTACATTATTATAATTAGAAAGACAGTCCTGTATCTTCTCACATTGAAGCGCATTAGTTCTTTCATTCCCTGCCACAAAGACTGGACTATGAACTATTAATTAGTTCTAGTCTTAGTGCATGTAGTACATTTTGTACCACATTGTGATTTTTAGAAAGTCCTATATCATCTTACATTGTCTAGAACCATGACTAGACTATCAACTATTGTATCTAGCCTTTGTGCCACTAGCACATTATTGTACCACATCGTTAGAAAGTTCTGTATGAGTGTATTTTCCCACATTCCCTGCCACCATGACTATCACCTGTTAGTTCTGTTCTTGGTACCTCTAGCACTTTCTTGTACTATATTATTAGACAGTTCTGTATCTTCTCTCATTTACTACCACCATTACTAGACTATCAACTATTAGTTTATCCTTGGTACCTCTCTAGCACTCTCTTGTTGTACCATGTTGATAAGCAGTCCCTGTATTTTATTTTTTACTCATATTTCAGTCAATGCATTTCCTCACCACTATGGTATATTTTACTTGTGATGGGCAATTATTATTATTATATATATGTATGTGTGTGTTTATGGTCTGCGTTTGATGATACATAGGAAAGTTAGACAGCTTTGTCATCTGGAGAACTGGGCTCAAATCTGGAGTGCCTATTGCTTCTTTCTTTTCTTCTTTGTTTGGCGTATATTTTTTCCAAGTCTAGTGTTACTTGTCTTTGTAATATCTTCAAACCATTTAACCTCATCAATATATTTTATACATGGTGTTCTCACTTTCTGTTTGATTTATTAATTTCTCACTCTGGTCTCTTTTAGTGACTTGACCTCATATTGCAATCATCACATTTTACATGTAGTGATCTCTGGTTTTTTTTGTGCCTTGTTCATTACATATCTGACAAAGATAACAAAAAGGTGGTAAGAATATACTGTTGATAATGTGTCTTTCTGTCTCCATTGAAATATTTGGATGTAATAGTAAATGGGATGTCACAGCTTTTGTTTTGTGAATTGTTGCTCATATCTCCCTGTCCTTCCAGCGTTGTTTGTGAACATCTTCTTCACTGATATGTGAATTGTTGCTCATATCTCCCTGTCCTTCCAGCGTTGTTTGTGAACATCTTCTTCACTGATATGTGAATTGTTGCTCATATCTCCCTGTCCTTCCAGCGTTGTTTGTGAACATCTTCTTCACTGATATGTGAATTGTTGCTCATATCTCCCTGTCCTTCCAGCGTTGTTTGTGAACATCTTCTTCACTGATATGTGAATTGTTGCTCATATCTCCCTGTCCTTGCAGCGTTGTTTGTGAACATCTTCTTCACTGATATGTGAATTGTTGCTCATATCTCCCTGTCCTTCCAGCGTTGTTTGTGAACATCTTCTTCACTGATATGTGAATTGTTGCTCATATCTCCCTGTCCTTCCAGCGTTGTTTGTGAACATCTTCTTCACTGATATGTGAATTGTTGCTCATATCTCCCTGTCCTTCCAGCGTTGTTTGTGAACATCTTCTTCACTGATATGTGAATTGTTGCTCATATCTCCCTGTCCTTGCAGCGTTGTTTGTGAACATCTTCTTCACTGATATGTGAATTGTTGCTCATATCTCCCTGTCCTTCCAGCGTTGTTTGTGAACATCTTCTTCACTGATATGTGAATTGTTGCTCATATCTCCCTGTCCTTGCAGCGTTGTTTGTGGACATCTTCTTCACTGATATGTGAATTGTTGCTCATATCTCCCTGTCTTCCAGCGTTGTTTGTGAACATCTTCTTCACTGATATGTGAATTGTTGCTCATATCTCCCTGTCCTTCCAGCGTTGTTTGTGAACATCTTCACTGATATGTGAATTGTTGCTCATATCTCCCTGTCCTTCCAGCGTTGTTTGTGAACATCTTCTTCACTGATATGTGAATTGTTGCTTATATCACCCTGTCTTTCTACAGCTGTTTGTGAACATCTTCCCTGATATCTGAATTCTTGCTTATATCTTCCTGTCTTTTCTGGTCATCATCAAAGAACACTTATCTATGTTAGTTCTTGCTTCTTTCTCCCTGTTCCTTCTGTCGTCCTATTTAAAGTAGTAAAGTAAAGCAACCCATAGCATTACTGCCGTAGGGGTGTGAGGTGTTAGCGATCTCACATTTCAAAGGCTCAGCTATATGAGGGCGGTAGCCATCTCCTCTCCCTCGCCGCTTTTACTTTCTGGACTGAACCGGTACCCATTTAAGGCTGGGTTGACCTGGGAGCCATTGTGGTCTGAAAAAACATTACCACCTCAACTGGGGAATGAACCCAGGACCACCCAGATGCAAAGCCAGTGCTAACCACTGAGCTACACGACTCCCCCATTTACAATGATCAAAATTCTCTAGCTTGGTGATGGTCCGCTTTCCTGACCTGAATGTTTGATGATGATAATACCACAGGTCTTGGTTAACATGTTGTTTTATCCCAGCAGCAACTGAGGTTTGAAAATGAGCAGCTCTGAGGAGGTTTCGTGGATATCATGGTTTTGTGGTCTGAGAGGGAATGAGTTCTTTTGTGAGGTAAGTTCTCGTGTCCTGTTCCACCCTTTCAGCTATCTCCACTTCTTCTTTATCCACTTTCTTTCACTCTGGGAATTCCAGAACAGTGGCTGCTTTGCAATGCTATCAGCTGGTATCCTTATGTGGGTCCTATCCACCATCATCATCTTCTCCTCACTACCTGTTCAGCTGTTGTCTGTCTTGTTCCTTCCAACAAATCCACATTAGTGATATTATCGTGTCCCTGTGTTGTTCCCAGGGACCTCTTACTGGAGAGGAATGAACAGGTCCATTGCTCCATATGGTGCATGTTGTAAAACACCTAAGCAGGGTTGTGCTTGGGGCTGGTAACGTCATCATGTAAAACAAAGTTCCACGGAAACCAGCTTTTCAAGAACACATAAATGTTTTGACAGAGGCTTTATGTAAGAAGGCAAACTGTAATGATCATCTTCTGTTGCTATCATTGCTTATTTAGACAATCTTTTTCATGGTCTCAATACAGCAATACAATTTTTTCTTGAGAGGAGGTGTGTGGGGCAAATCCTTTTCTCTAGAGCTGGATTCTGCGAGCAGTCCTAAAGTACATTCGCTTCTGTCATATTTGTTAGGCTGCAGTAGCATAGGCTAGTGGGTACTGATCTTAAATTTGGTGTTTCATTCTGTTGGGGCCAGTTTGGAGATGAAATATGGTAACCTGGTTTTTTTCTGAACAGTTCGTAATATCTGTCATCTGTGTAGTGTTTGGGTTGCTCTTCCTGCCAGTTTACCTTGTATTACCCTGTTATTATGGTTTTTGCTTCTTCATAGTTGATCAGGTATTCTTCCTGTATGTTTTACTCCCTCTTTGACTAGACTGCTAGCCTCCTCGTTTTCCTTGATGTTATAGTGTAATGTTATCTTGAATCACAGCTTTCTGGAGCCCTTGAGATATTTTCACTAAGGCTGCCCCAAATTTCGCCAGTTCAGTGTTCCTGTGTGATTTGTGTGCCAATATGGCCGAATGTGCATGGTGGTGATTTTATCATATCATTTCAATCCTTCTATTCTGCTCATTTATGGAAATCTTTTATTTTTGGTTGCTATTCAATGAGAATTTGTATTTTTTGTTTTGAACTTAATGAAAAGTTGGTTGACAAACATATTCAGAGGGGCTGTAGTAAAATTACAAGAAAATGTCAATGCAGTTGTTGAAGAATGTACTCATGCTGAGTTCTTCACTCTTGATGATTAATTAGTTCTCTTGTAGCGGGTTACAGTGGCTCTTCTTATATTCTGAGGCATATTGAAGAATGTAGGCCTAGGCACTCCTGACTGTAGTGCAATGTTTTACTACTTAGTAGACTCGCTAATACAGGTTTTACAATGTTGATCGCTACCTCAATATTCAGGCTGCTGTTTTGAGATGGATGTCTTGATACAGACTTCTTGTAAAGGGACCATATGTAGTGGTTGCTCTGACTGCCCTTCTCCTACCTGGCAACATTTTATTACAGTGTTTATTCTCATTGCTGAGGTCCAATGGGGGGATTTGTAGGATATGGAATAAAATCTACTTGCCCCTGCAGTCATTCACAGTAAGAATAGGTTTGTATTGTACGCCTATAGAAAAAAACCTATATATCTTACCAAGGATTTGAACTTGTGGTCATAGGCCAACATCTAAACCACCCGGCCAGTTGTTTCCCCTTTTCTTCATTGAAGTGATTAGGTGAATCATTATCATATTTCATAAATTCAAGGTTGGCGCCTTGTGTTTGTGTGAACACTGCTTCCTACTTGAAGAAAACAGCACTTCCTTGATCTGATAGAAAACATTCCAAGGATTTTGAACAAAAAACAGAAGCAGAAAGAATAGCCATAACTGTAAAACACAGAAACATTACCTACGTAACACCTAGACCCATGTATAAACAAATGAATCAGCAATAAATGCAACAGAATGGAGGTGGAGGAATCTTTCTGAGCCTAAAAAGAACTGCACAAAGAGAACTATCAGTGACATCTGATACATTTGAAGTAACCAGTGCAGAAGCCTTGAAAACTGCAGTTTTAGTGGCCCAGAGTGACAAGTGGTACTCTTCACAGAAGCACTGTCAGTGGTTGCGGCACTTATCTAAAGGATATCTTCCTCATAAACCTGGCGTTTCTTCTCAGGCATACCATGCAGTTTATCTTGCAATTGAGATGTGGCGGGCCATGTAGTCACTCTGCTCCTCATATGGAGCCTGCAGAACATGGTCCACCATTTGTTTGTTCTTCCCTCATAGGCACATGTCTGTGTGCCCAATTTTTAATTCTTGAACAAATGATTTTTTAGTCTGCAATGGCCAGTTTCAAGTCTGAATATTGTCACTTGATCTCTTTTTGGCAAGGGGTAGAATGCTTCTGCTATATCAGATTCTGGGTGTTCTCTGTGCCTCTTGTTTGGGTTTTCCCTCCTTCCTCTTTGGCTAATCTATCTGTCTACTCATTTCCATGTATCTTACAGTGTGCATAAATCCACTTAGTTTTTCACTCTGTTGAAATTGTAGATAGCATTCATTAGTGCCTCAGACAGGTTGTCCAATTTATTGTTTGTGTGGTATCTGATGGTCATTATTGGGAATCCGTAAATAGAAATATCAATTCTCTGGCATGGTCCTTGGTTTCCACTATGGCTATTGCACCTGTTCTGAGTGCCTCAGCTCTGAAGAGTTTTGAGAATTTTTCATTGTGTAGAATTTGCCCCCACTTCATTTTTGATGGACCTCAAAGCTGACCAATCTGTGTATATGCATGTCAATTCTGTGGTGGGTATGCCATTTGAATATATTCTAATGCTGTATATTTCTGTTTGGATGCCCTTTTTTTTGTGGTCACTTCTAGTATGTTGTCGATCAGCTTTGGGAATCATGTTCTCTTCCATGGTACAAATGTTCTGCAAGTCATTAGGGTCTTTACCTTTATCTGTGCGATGTCTGGCATGGAGGGGACTTGTGTTTTTCCTTTTTCAGTAAATCCTGGAGTCTGCTTCAGCAATACCCTTCTAGTTGTTTATTCATTAGATGATTTTAGAGTCATTTGAATTTGTTTGCCAGTTGTAGTACTCCGTAATCTCTTTTGTCAGTCATGGGTTATTTTCTTCATTTCTTTTGTTGGTGTTGATTTTATAGCTCCTGTAATAGTTCTTTTTGCCTGGTTTTGAATTTTAACTTTTTTGTTTTTTGAAAGTTGAATTTTGAAGCTGTTGTGCAGGCTGTCCTTCTATATTCTAAGGCTGGTCTAACATTTTTCTGTGTATATCATTTTCAGCATTTGATGGTCAGCACCCCAGGTAGTTCCTGCTCATTTTTTCATTAGGGTCATTTGCTGTTTAAACTTCTTTTGACATTTTTTAATTTGATGTCAATCTGCTGTCTAGTGTTATGTCTAGGAATTGGGGAGTTCTTTTCTTCTGGCAGCTTGTGTCCATTTAGTTTCAGTGTAATTTTATTTGCCTGATTTGAAAGTGTTAAATTTGTGTAAGTTGTTTCCTTCTTGTTGATGTTCAGAAACCATTTCTGAGTTTACTGATCTAATCTTTGTAAGACTTCTTGCATCCTGTAATTTGTTATTTTGATGTTTTTTGTCAGCTATCCACAAAGTTAGCTCGTCGGTTATAGCAAGACCTTGACCATCTACAGTATTTTATCCACTATGTAGCTGATGAAGAGCATGAACAATGTATATGAAAGCACACTGCCATGAGGCACTCCTTGTTCTAATTCCATTCTATGGCTTATATAGTCCTGTACCTTCACTCTATTTTGGAGGAAGTGACCTGTCCATTTGTACATGTGCCCACAGACTATATTTCAGTAGTTTTCTTTCCTTTATCCCCATTTCTACACTCTATCAAAGGTTTTCTCCAAATCTTTTCCCGGAAAGCGTCTTTAATCTCTTGTGGGATATATGTTAGTTTGCCTTCCATTGATTTGTTAATGTAGGAAGTCAGTTTGTTGTGGTATAATCCAGTTTATTCTCTTCAGATGCCACTTAAGTCTGGTATTTACCACTTCCCATTGGTTTAACTGTGCAATTAATCAGACAGATGGGTCTGTAATTGTCAACTTTTGTTTTGTGGTGCTGCCCCTTGCTTACAGCTTACACTTATGATTTCTAACATTTTATTTTTCTTCTAGGTCCAAGGTTTTTTAGTATTTCATTTATAATTTCATTCTTTCCTGGAGATTTATTGTTTTTTTAGTTGCCTTAATTTCTTGTAAATGAAGGGGTTGACAGTCAAGAGAAGGTGGAAAGGCACCTCAACCTAATATAGGCATAACTTATGAAGAGGTCAACAGGTTTATCAGGTGTAAATATAGGAGCAAGTGGGAAGCAGAGCACACAGGTCATCAACCAAATGATGCATATTACCAGCTCAATAAAGGTAAACTGGTGACAGTCTTTAAACTCTGCACAGGCCACAGCAAATGAAGATACCATTTATTCAACAAACCAAGGATAGGAAATACAGATGAAAGTGTCATCAACACTAATAAAATGACTGCTTAACATCTGCTACAAAGGTGTCCAACATATGAGGAATGGAGAACACATATATGGCCAGTACCTTCTTGGGCAAGCTCTATCAAGATACCAATAATTTCAGACTGACCAATGCTTTCTTAAGATATATTCAAGTTGATGTCTGAAAGGGTACGAAGAGGAATGATTTGTGTGCTGGCCACATAACACTTGTTACAGACTTGCCCATCATACTTTGGTGAAAGGAGTAACACTAGACAGCAGTCTTCTTCCTTCCATAAGAAACAATTTGGAGATATCCAGAATCTTGAGCTGACTGCTGCATTTATTAGAGACATAAATGAGGAAGTTGAAGATGAACTAAGATAAAGATATTTCTGCCATTGTTGGTATTGAGTTTTACTAGTCTCTTGTTACAAATGATAAATGTTGTTTCAGGTTGATGAAGACTACATCCAGGACAAGTTTAATCTGACTGGACTCAATGAGCAGGTCCCTCACTACAGACAAGCCCTGGACATGATTCTTGACTTGGAACCAGGTATGGTCTCCATTTATTTCCCCTTCATAGTTTCTTGTTAGCTTTGGAAGCTTGGTGCTCAGTTGCTTGTGTCAGGGTTAGGTGCTATTTTGCTTGTGTCTGAGTTTTGATCAACACTTCCTTGTCATTTCCTCCTCTTTATTAGTCTGTCGTGCCTGGGACTTTGTTATCCTCTGCACATAGGAGTTGTGAGAAAAAGTCTTTCAATCTATCAATTATCTCTTTAGGAGGGGTAAGCAAAGCATCTTGTTTGCCCTTCACAAATTTCAGTGTTTTTCCTGCTGTATTCTTGTCTTTCAAGTGTTGTTTCCATACCTTTTTCTTTTCCTTTATCATTTTGATATGTTCTGTTTACAAAGATCTCCTCTATATATCCTTCTTGACTCTGACGTCACCACATGCTTTTGCTGCAACTGCCCTGAGGATTGTCTTGACTTTTAACCGTAAAGTTTCTAGATCCTCTGGTGGTTCCTCCATACTTCCCACTGATGTTGATACAAGCCCCTGATATATGGCTGGCTCTCTTAGATTGTATGCCTTGCTTCTACCTCTCTAGTGTATCATTTCTTATTTGATTGTAAGTGTTGTTTTGGTGTAACTACTCTCTCAGTTCTCTTTATTGTTGTGAGGTGGCGATCACTTCTGATTTCAGGTCCTCTTCATGCTCTGGTATCTCCCACATACTGAAATTAATCTTTCCTTACAATGGCATAAACAAAGGTGGATTTATTATTTCTTGCAGGCTCACATTGAGTGTATTTGTGTATATGAGAACTTTATATTTGTAATGGCTAGGTTTTGTTTGCTGCAGAATATCATAATTTGTCTTCCATTGTCATTCAATACAACTTGCCCTGTCTTTGTCTCTGTCGATAAGGAGAACTGTGCTTTAGAAAATCATATTGCTCTTAAGATACATGACTGTCCTTTTTTTCTTAATTTCTCAGAGAGCTAGGATTTCTCATTAAAATGTCTTGCATAAATTGATCCTGTCCTTTGATACTTCTAATGTTTCATTTTCCATAAATCGTCCACAATTAATGTAATTTTATCATCTTTAAGGTCTGTTCGGTTTTGTTCTTATTTGCTCTTGTAATCTAGTGTGCGGACAATCAAGTGATTGGTCTGTTGTGTCTTTTGCATGGTGGAGAAGCTGCCTCCATTCAGGCCACCTTTATTTGGTTCTTGGCTCTTTATTTGAATATTGACAGTTAACCCAATATAGAGGCCGCCCAGCTATCCACCTCTCATCTGACATGCATGTTAGGAGGTCAGACCCAACACAAATACAAGATGACTATCATAATATAAATAGGAAAGAGCAGATTGTCATACTGCACCTCAGAACGGGACACAACCGACTCCGCAGCCACATATATACAAAATTTAGGATAGGCAGCTCAAGTATGTGCACATGTGGACAGGCACCCCAGACTGCGGAACAAATACTTCAGGACTGTCCAGAGTATGAGATACTGAGGCGGACATACTGGTGAAGAGAAACAACACTGGAAGGGAAACTATATGGACCTATGTGTGAACTGCAGAAGACAGTGAGGTTCACACGAGACAACTTTGCAGATTTAGACATACTCAAGCGAACGAAAGGAGGAGGTCAGACTTCTCCCACAGGAATGTTACATTCAGCTTGTGAAAACATGCGTGTGCTGTAACAATATGAACATTTATAGTGTACCAAATGTCTCCCTGTGCCTTCAGTGCTACATTCATCTTGTGGAAACATGTGTATGCTGTAACAATATGAACATTTATAGTGTACTTAATGTCTGCCTGTGCTAACAGTGCTAGATTTGTTTTGTCAAAACTATTTTGAGTGGTAACTATTTCAACATTTATGGTTTACCCCAATTCTTCCATGTGCCAGAAGAAGATGAAGATAATATTGAAGGAGAAATGGTCGAGCAGGCAGCTGAAATGGTGTATGGACTAATTCACATGAGATTTATTCTCACCAACAATGGAATAATCAAAATGGTAACCTGGCGACTAACCAGACAGTTTGAATTTGTGTTCATTTGGAATTATTAGTTTTGGCTTTTACTTTTGGCATTGTTCTGTTATAGTTTTGTGTGTGTTTGATCGAAACAGACCAGAGTTTCTCAACCTGTATTCTGCTGAACCCCATGTTGTATCTAATGGGTTATTGAATAAAATATTTTTAAAAAACTTAGCTGGCAGTTCTGGAAAGACTTAAGTAGTCCTGTAGATCAATGGACATTAATTTGCTAAATACTTTATATTCATATAGTTTTCATCTGTCATTTAAAAAATCTCTCTACTGTTCAATGTTGCCAATAACATTTAATGTGGTATATAGAATTATGTTAAATCTATTTGATACAGTTATTATTAGATTATTAAATTAACAAATGACTGATCCCCAAGACATTACATTATTTCAAGGGTTTCTCCTGTATAGAAAGGTAGACGTAGACGATGGGTATTCAATATGTTTCAGGGTGTATGAATGTTTTTCTGATATTCAGAAAAGATTAAAGGATTTATATGGCTCTCATGTAGCAGGATGTTTGATAATATTATTTTATTTTATAATGTTTACCAGAAATAAAGTGAAACAAAAAACATTTGGTATATTCAGTTTTGGCAAAAATTATTTGTTTGGTACGCTTATTTCAAAAACAAATTGTTGTGTAGGTATCCATTCAGGCAATTAACATCAAAGATCATGGGGTATTTTTTGAATTGGGTATCCCATTATATGAATTGTTTGTGGGTAAGCCAATCAGGCAATTGACTTGAAAAACTGAATCTGAAATGATCTAGTTTTGGGTAAGCCAATCAAGCAAGTAACATCAGGAACCCCCAAAAAACTGACATCCGGTTGTGAGTAAACATTTAGTATAAATAGCAGGAAATTACATTTCATTTTTAAAAAAGTATTAGAAAGAAAAAGCTCAGATCCTTTCTGCCATTATTTGAACTAGTTGTGGGAAAGTCTTTCTGCCATTATTTGAACTAGTTGTGGGAAAGTCTTTCTGACAAATAACATTAATAACCAAACTGAATTGCTGTGATATTGATAAACCATTTGAGCAAATATCATTTTGTTAAGAAACCCGTATTGAACAAGAATTTGTTTGCCAAACTTAATACCAAAAAAATTTTTAATTGGTTGTAAGTCATTTTAGCAAGACAAGTGGAATTACATTTTAGCAAATGAAAATATTGGAAAAGACATTCAGAGGAAGTTGAACTTCCAATATCTGAATTGGTTGATAAACCATTCTGGTAAGTTTAATGAAAGCCAAATTGATATGATCTGGTTTTGGACAAGTCAATCAGGCCAGTTACTTGAAGTTGAAAGGTCATTCTTTTACACAGATGATGAACTTGAGGAGAACCCAAATCAGAGTGACTTGATCGAACAGGCTGCAGAAATGTTGTATGGGCTGATACATGCTCGGTACATTATGACCAACAGGGGGATAGCGCAGATGGTAAGATGTGACAGGCAACAGGTGTGCTGTGAGCATGCCTAGAGATGGCAAACTTGATTTAGTTGCTCCTCTTCTACTATGGGGCGTAGAGGTCTTCTGCCAAGTGGTGTAGAGGTCTTCTACCATGGAGTGTAGAGGTTTTCTTTTCTTGTGCTTTATAGCTTCTTCAGGATGGGGTAGTTGGTCCCATGCCCAACAAGAGAGAAGATACTGGGCAGTTTAACATCATGGTATGGAAGAGAAGCAACACCAGAATTGATAAACAAGACTAGGGACAGGACGACAAAGAGAGATCGGTTTAACATCTTGGGATGGGAAAGAGGCAACACCAGAATTGATAAACAAGACGGGACAGGATGGCAAAGAGGGAAAATCAGTTTAACATCTTGGGATGGGAAAGAGGCAACACCAGAATTGATAAAACAGTGCTTGGGACAGAGGACGACAAAGAGAAGATACTGGACAGTTTAACATTATTTTATGGAAGACGATCAACAATGTAGCTAATAAGCAGTACTAGGGGCCTGAAGTTGAGGCATGACTCGTAGTGCAAAATATTTATTCCTGGCTTGAATTGGTATCTATCACCCTGCCAAGTTTGTAGTTTTTGATTCTACTTTGTACTTGCGTTGTAATTGAAAAGGTAGGGACTTGCAAACTGTGACATTTTTCATGAATGTTTAACCTTGAGTTTGAATAGAGAAATCAGTGAAGTTTTCAAATTGACATTATAATGTAACTGTAGGCTGTGCATATATTGTTTTACAGACGTATTATGGTATACATAAATGATGTCACTACACTTTGAGCAAATGTGCTCAGCCTTGCCAGTAATAGTAAAGGATGTGGAAACTGATTGTCAATAGATGGTCATTGATTGATTTCAGTATGCTCTCACCACGACCTTTGTCAATAGATGGTCATTGATTGATTTCAGTATGCTCTCACCACGACCTTTGTCAATAGATGGTCATTGATTGATTTCAGTATGCTCTCACCGCTACCTTTGTCAATAGATGGTCATTGATTGATTTCAGTATGCTCTCACCGCTACCTTTGTCAATAGATGGTCATTGATTGATTTCAGTATGCTCTCACCCCTACCCCATAATCTGTATTGCCCCCTTATTACAGGTTACAGTCTTACTATTTTCTGGACCTTAGTAAACAAATAGGTGGTATTTGAAACAAAGAATTATAACTTTATCTCCTGTCGAAGACGGAAAGGTGCAAATATCGCAGTCAATCTGTAAACTAGCATCACAACACATTCCGTTCTCCGGACTACATCCTGCTACTTGCAAAGCCCTGTTCAGGGCTTGGTTGCGGGAGATTGAGAATGAATGTAGAAGAAGAAGATAACTTTAACTCAAGGACTTGTTTATTTTGTTGCCATAAATATTTTGTGTGTGGGGGAAAAAAAGGTTTCTTCTAATACTTTGAAAGTTCACATAAAACCCTTGTAAATTAAGTTGGACAGTAAAGATTTAAATATATTGAGTGAGCTATCACCAGTTTGTATTTTGTAATAAAAAGGTATTGTAAATTACTTATCTAATCTGTTAGACAAACACTGCATACATGACCTTGTCATTCACAAAGGATGTAAACTTGTATAGACTCGTTCCATCAATATACAAGTGTATTGCTAACTTTATTCAAATAATAAGCCACAAGCTTTGCAAGTTCCTATTTTATAATGTTGCTATCTTACTGTTACTGTTAACGTTTTAATAATTTTGTCATCATACCTTGTGTGTTAAGATTAGCACACTGTTTTCTATGTACTATTAATCTACATCCTACATATATATATATATATCCAGTTGACATTGACTACAATATGGGTCTTGCTCTACCACGACTCACTTTTACAACATAGTGTCATATTTTGCTCCAAAAAAATTGGCCCGTAAACTATACATGTGGTGTTGCAGTCAACAAGTCAGTAGTCTGGCTTTGCTGAAGTCTCTGACACTTTATCCTGGAAAGCTGCCTCTTCTATTGGACTACCATTATGGAGTATATAATTCTAGTCAGAATGTAACCATATCAACTACCACTGCACATATATAGCAGAATATCCCTGTCCTATCAGGAGTGTCAGCTGAGGGGTGATTAGCTGAAGGCCTCTATTTGGAGATTAGCTGTCAATATCCACTAAACAGACGTAAATCAGAAAAGGTGGGCTGCATAGATGCAGCTCATCCACCATGTAAAGACTCAACAGACCAATCATTGGTTTGTCTACACACTTGATTACATTCACTATGGTTTAAAACAATATTTTTCTTTGGCATTCATCCTGAAAAGGGCGTTGCATTGTAGTTTACAGCGAGGCTGTGATATTTGAGCCTGGTGCATCTGATTTCAGCTGGCTTTTTTTAGTACCAGTTTCAATTTTCTAGTGCAGCCTGTTTCCAGGGCCGCCACATGAAAGCGAAATAGGGTCTTGGTCAGTTATTGTTCTCTGACCCTGGTGCAAGCAGGCAACGACTGATAGCTAAAAAAAAGGAGGACGAGCTCATTGAAGAAATCAGAATTGGAAATCCTCGCTCTCACAGAAATTAAGGAAAGAAGGACACAGGGTAAGCGATCTTGAGGGTATCATGCTTCTCTACAGCACAGTTCCTACTATTAACAGAACCTAAGGGGAAGTGAGCTGTATTGTGGCTAGGAAATAAAAGGGACACAATCAACAGATGGAAATATATCTCTGAATGCTTTATGGTGCTGGTCCTCAAAAAAGAAGGCAAGATAGTAAATAGCATTGTTTATGCACTGAATGTTAACGATAGAGCAGATACCAAAAAATAATTATTTGAGCTGCTCGAAAAGATGGTGGATGATTGTCATGATGAGATGATCCTTCTTGAAGATTTCAGTGCCAGAGTGAGAATGAGAATTCTAAGTGGGACTGAGTGATTGGGAGATACAGTGAAGATGTTCCGAACAACAATGGAAGGTGACTCCAGAGATTATGCAATGAGCAAAACCTGGTTATTACATCAACAAAGTTCGCTCACAAGTGCATACACACGTACAATTGATGTGAACCATCAAGGAATGAGAAATCTATTATTGATTATGTTATTTGCGAATGCCCACAATGAGTAGGTTACTCTTTTGTGCACCCTGAAAAGAACGTTAAGTGGTGAATAGCTTTCCTTACATCCCGAGCATGCTGATGAAGGTGGACCAGGGTCCTCCAGGTGGTTGTGCTATGCTTGGCTTTATCTGCATGTCACTCACTACTATGGGGATCATGTCAATCCCTCACCTCATTAGCCAGGCTACCATGAAAACTGCCCATAGTCCAGGGATGACTGCTAGGAAGCCTAGGTGAGGGTCTTGGCCAAATTTGTTTGGCCTGACCCTAACACATCTGAACAGGAAGGTTTTTCCTTACCAGACGATAGTCTTTCTCCCCATTGATTATGTCATTGTTAGAAAAAATTAATTATGCGAGAGATGATGAGCCTGGAGAAGACCAGAAATAGAAAGTAATCACTACCTCTGGAAAATAGTGAACAAGCAAAGAGTAGCCCAACCAAAACAATATCCAGTCAAGTAAGAAATCAAACACCAGAGAAGGAGAAGCAAGAATAAAGGCCTACAAGCAAGAGAGCTAGAAGTTAGGAGTTAGCTGTCAGGAGTTTATATTGACAGCAGTGAGAAATGCAGATAAACCATCTGAGGATATAAAAGTTATCTGGTTAAAATTCAAGATGATTATCAAGGCAGCAGAAGCATGTGGTGCAATCAAGAGTCAAGAAGGATATAAGGAGGATACTGGACAAACAAGTCAAAATTACAATAAGGGCAAAGAAAAAGACATGGAAAACAATACTTGGAAGTCAGGTAAACAGAGAAATACAAAGATTGTGTAACATCCAGATCTGATGCCAAGAACAAAGTGCTAACAGTAAAGCAAAAATGATGAGAGAGCTTTGGTGAAAGGCTGGAGAAAACCAGAAGCTGTTCTACAGGACCCTAAAGAACATAGTTAAATCTGGAAAGAGTAACTTGGGAAGAGAGAAATGACCAATTGCTGTTAAAAAAATAAAAACCACAGTAGTCTCAATAGAAGAGAAGAGACATCAGATAATACTGAGTTAATGGTCTTCAGAACAGGTCAAGTAGTTAAAATACTGTGGAGCTGGTGTAGACCAGAAGGGAGATATCAAAGAAGAGTTAGCTACTCTAAGATCAAAGACTTCATGCCATCAATATAGGATTCCTCAGTAAAAGAGAAATGGGTAAAAAAAACAAACAAGATTGCTGTATGTCGCTCCACATATGTGCACATTTTTTAAAAACATTTTTACTTATGGATGACTACAACACAAAAACCTGCCATGTTTATGAGGGAAATAAGATACAATTATTTAAGGGATAAACTGTACGGTGGCAAGAAAAGCCTGAGTTAGGCCATCAAGTTTATGTAGTCTGCCAAAGACGGATGTGTCGGGCTGAAAGGTGCAAATATCCCAGTCCACTGTAAACTAGCGAAACAACACATTCCATTCTCCAGACTACATCCTGCTACAAGCAAAGCCTTGCTCAGGAAGCAGGAGATTGAGAATGAACGCAGAAGAAGAAGGAGGAACTTACGCAGGAGATAGATGTGACTATTTACGAACAAATGGTGACGAAAATTTAGAAAGTGTAAATATGTTGTGATGTTTGTGTCTATTCATTGTTGACAGATTGAGAAATGGCAACAAGGAGACTTTGGTTACTGCCCTAGGGTGTACTGTGAGAACCAGCCAATGTTGCCTATTGGTAAGTGCATTGTGAGGTGTCAAGGCGTAGTCAGGCCAGCTACTATAACAAAGTTAAGTATAACAGTGGTTCTCAACCTGGGTGTTCAAGAAGAGGCCTACCAACCAAAGCTAGATTATGAAATGTTGCTTTTGTGTGAAGGTATTACTTTATGTTTAGGGGCAGGTGCAAATATGAATGACTTCAGCGGCCAGTGATTTGGAAGAGGCTGGAAACCACTGCATAGCTTAATGTCCCATATTTTCTTATTGAGATATGCTATATGTTGTCCATAGCAGAGTGGTAGAGTGATTGATTCTCATGATAAAGGCCATTTTGGACAAGCTCTAGTGGAGCCAGTTTGACAATGGGTACTTGGTTTACAGTTAAGGAAAGAAAGGCAATGAAGAAGGATACTCTACTGATGTGCGCTCTTGCAGTGATGCTTTCTGTAGCAATTACTTTTACATGATGTGGTTCCAAGTCATGAACACAATCCTCTTTAGTCACTGTTTACAGCTTGTTTGAAGCGTTACCTTTTTATCCGTCCCATGTCACCAGTTGAAGTGAGTTTTGTTGTTTTTGCTCATTTTTTTTATTTGAAATAAAATTGTTTTAGATGAATGAGAAGTGTAGTGCTGAACCGGTAAGATATTCATTTTGAGACATGGGCTCAAAACTCTGGAGAGGCCTAGATTGTTTTTCTATCATGGAAAAAAACCTAAGCCTGTCACCCTTAAGGCAAGCGTCCTTCATTCTTCAGACCTCTAATTGCCCATTGCCTATCTAAGCTTACCTAACTAGTCGCTACTCTTCTAGCCTGGGGTGTAGAGGTTTGTCAGAGAGAATGCTAGCCTATTCTATCTGATGTCTTCTACCCTGGGGTGTAGAGGTTTGTCAGAGAAAGGTTTGTCAGAGAGAATGCCAGATTGTTGTATCTTATCTTTTACATTAGAGAGTAGAGGTTTGCCAGAGAGAATGCCAGATTGGTGTATCTATCATCTACCCTAGAAAGTAGAGGTTTGCCAGAGAAAACACCAGATTGTTGTTTCTATCTTCTACTCAAGTGAGTAGAGGTTTGCCAGAGAGAACACCAGATTGTTGTATCTGATATCTTCTACTCTAGTGAGTAGAGGTTTATCAGAAAGAACATCAGATTGTTGTATCCGATATCCTTTACCCTGGCCAGGTTCTAGTTTAGTCCATGCCCCCTCAGACTATTATGTTGGCGTGCATACTTAATGGAACAAACACTGTATGACAGTTATTTCTTCTATTTTTGGTCACAGGTCTATCTGATGTGCCAGGAGAGGCCATGGTCAAACTGTACTGTCCAAAATGCCAGGATGCATACACACCAAAGTCGTCTCGTCACCACCACACAGATGGAGCATATTTCGGCACCGGGTTCCCCCACATGCTGTTCATGGTGCACCCAGAGTATCGGCCGAAGCGACCTGCCAATCAGTTTGTTCCCAGGTTAGTTGTTATTTTGTTGATTACATTCACCCGGGTGGATCCTGAGGCAAACAGGACTACCATTTCTTTCCTTTCCTGACATAAGAGGTGACTAAAGAAGGTTGTGCTTGGAGGTCACAACCTCACCTTATAAAAGTCAATGCTATAAAACCACACACTTCAAATGTCTGGAATCAGTCTTTCTTAAAAGCTGGGTAAGGGGTATCTAATGCAACCTCAACAAATGGAGCAAAGTTGGAAGTTAATGTGACACAGTTTCATGTATGTCAGAATGTGGGCTCTGTGACAGAAATGTGAATAGGTCAACTGCCGCGCTGAAAACGTGCCATCTCATGTGATTAACAATGCTGTTCTGTTTGAGCTTCCTGCATCGTTTGTGTAAAAGATGGATGGCTAAGTCGAGTCACACTGAAAGCTTGTTGTAAGGGTCAACTAAGGAGGGCTGGACATGGGGCTGGCTACCCACAACCTGTGGAAACTAATAATAATAATGTTTGCATAGGCATCTAGGGCCCGTTGCGACGATTGACCACTACCATGTCCCACTGCTGAGGTTTGTAGCCAAACCTTGTTCAATGCCAAAGGAGAGACTGCTATCTATCCATGTAGAATGGGTGTGCCCCTCCCATGTCTCCAGCCGGCCGGTGGGAGACTGTTGTTACACATAGCTGAATTTAACATTATCTGGTGAGTCGGAACGTCCTGGTCCAGTCGAACCACATGACCAAACACAGACAGGCGGTGGTAGACCAGAGTGTCTGAGATGTAGGGAAGACTCGTCTTTGCAGAGACCTCGACATTACGGGCGAGATCAAACCACTGGATAGCGAGGATGCGTCCCTGGTTGCATGTGAATGACATCGATGCTTGATGTGTCTTGTTTAAATAGGATCCAAGTCTCTGAACCATACAGGAGGACAGGAATCACACACGTCTGATAAATATTAATTTTGGATCCACACGCGGAGGCAGCAAGCACGATCTGTCTTAACATGTCAGGCGCACTGTGTCCATCAGATGAAAAGAAATTCCACAGGTATGAGCATTCATTGGGGCACTCCACCGTGTTACTATGGACAACAATGCTGTGAGAACCAGTGTCGGAGCCATGATTCTGAATTTTTGTCTATTCCCAACATATTGATAGGCCCAAGTTTGATGTTTCGAGATCAAGTTTCTTAGAGACTGTTGCAGAGCCGCATTGTCTGGGTTGACTAGGACTATGTCATCAGCGTAGGCGAGGTCTGTGATGCATGTTTGGTCCATGTCAATGCCCTGATGGTGATAAGAGCAGACCTCACCATTCCATGTACAGTCCAGCCTAATTTACTAGACATGTATCTTGCAGTCCAAGGCAAGATCCGCAACTTACTTACTTACTTAGTCGCTCCTCTTCTACCGTCAGGTGTAGAGGTTTGCCAAAGAGAACGCCACACTGCTCTATCCGCCGGCTTTTTCCTGGCCTCTTTCCAATCCAGCCCTCTATCACTTAGGGACTGTCGTATGTTGTCTTCCCAACGTACTTTGGAATGTCCTCGGGGTCTGTGTCCTTGACTTTTGATCTCCCATGACCGCTTTGGTATCCGATCTTCTTCCATTCTACAGATATGGCCAAACCACTGTAGTTGGGACTGCTCCACTCGTGTCTGCAGGGGTTGAACTTCAAGATTGCTACATATTGTCTGGTTACGGATCTTGTCCCTTTTCGTCACCTGAACCGCCTTTCTTAGGTACCTCATTTCTGAAGTTTGTAATTGCCTTTCTTGGGCTGTAGTCATTGCCCATGACTCAGATCCATATGTCAGGACAGGCACATAGGTCGAGCAGTATACATCCATCTTTGTTTTCCTGCTTATTTCTCTTCTACTGAGGTAACCTCTGTTTATTGCATGGAACAGTCTACCTGCTGCTGCCCTTCGTGCAGTTAACTCCTCTTTGATTCCTCCCCTGCTGTCTATTACCACTCCTAGATATTTAAAGTTGCTGACCTGCTCTAGTGCTCGTGTTCCCAGGGTTATGTGATGTCTCTTTTCATCTCTGGCGATCACCATGGTTTTTGTTTTGGAGTTGCTGATGTGCATTCCTCTCTTCTTCAATTCTTCTTCCCAGACCTGCAAGTTGATCTGGAGATGTGCTTCGGTTTTCGTGATCAGGCCCACATCGTCTGCAAATGCTAGTTCTGATATGTAACATGGTCTCATCTTCCAGTACTCTACTACATACTTTTTTGTCCGTTCCTTGCAGGCTTTGATGACTTCATCCATGAGGAGTATGAAAAGGTACGGTGATAGAATGTCCCCCTGTCTTACTCCGCTAGTGGTCTTGAACTCTCCTGACTTTTGATTTGATGTCCGCACATAATTTCTGCATGTTTTATAGAAACTCTGTATGGCATAGATCAGGGGTCCTGGGATGTTCTTCCTTGTCATGCACTCCCAGAGTTTGTCCCAAGGAACTTTATCAAATGCTTTCTCCAAATCCAAAAAGCAGAGATGCATCTCTTTATCATATTCAAGAGCCTTTTCACTTAGCTGTCTGAGTGTAAAGATAAGGTCTTGAGTACTTCTGTTTGCCCTAAACCCACATTGAGTTTCATCCATATTTGGCTCTGCTAGACCTCTTAATCGCCGTTCTAGAATCCTAGAGTAGACTTTCCTGGGGACACTGAGAAGGGAAATACCTCTGTGATTTTCACATTGTCGATTGTCGCCCTTTTTAAATATTGGTATTATTATTGCAACCTCCCAGTCTCTTGGTATCTTCTTGTGGCGCCAAGCTGCCTTGAGAATCTTCATGAATAGCATCTCTCCTGCCGCTCCCATGTATTTAACCATTTCTGGTGTTATACCATCATGTCCTGCTGCTTTACCAATCTTAATTTTCTCCAATGCTGCCTTTAGTTCTTCCATTGTGATATTATCGTTTCCCTCCATGGCTCCCTCTTCTTGAATTGGGACTGTTACTTCAAGAGCTTGGTTTTCCTCCACTCCAAGGAGATCTGAGAAATATTCTTTCCATCTGTTCATTACCTCTTCTGGGGCAGTCAACAGCGCACCTTGTTTATCTTTAACAAATTTCAGGGGGCATTCCTTTTCCTTCCTCATGTTCTTTAAGGTCTTTGTAGAACAGTTTCTGGTTTTCTCCAGCATTATTTTCCAGTTTCTCTCCAAATTCTTCCCAGGATTTCTGTTTGGCCTTGAGCACAGTCTTCTTTGCTTCTGTTCTAAAATTTACATATTCTTTATATTTCTTTGTTTGTTCTTCTGTATTCCTAGCCCCTAGGTATTGCTTCCATGCTTCCATAGTTGTTTCCAACTCTTGCGTTGAAGTCTCCAAGGAGAAGTATTTCATTATGGCAATTGTCAATGGTCCTTTGAAGGAGCTCATAAAATTCATCTTTTATGTCAGTGCTCTCATCTTCGTTTGGTGCATACACAGTGACGATATCCATTTGACTATCCTCCTCTTGTAGACTTAGAACCATCAGTCGTTCTGAAATGAACTTCGATCCTTTAATGTTTGTTTTGCTGTTACCATTCACTATACAACCAACCCCTGCCCTGGCTCGTTCACTCATGGGAACTCAGCTGTAGCATAGCATGCTGCCATCATGGTCCAGAACGCCCTGTCCCTTTTTCTTTGTTTCTGTAAGTGCCAGGACTGTCAATTTTGCTCTCTTCATCTCCTCTATTAGTTCTTGTTCTTTTCCGTTTATACTTCGTACTTTCCATGTTCCGTAAATCTTGGTCCTTATTTCTCGCCTGTTCGTCGCCGTTGAGGTCAGTCCGGTTTTCTCTGTGTTTTGACTTGTAATCGTTGTTTTAAGACAAACAGGTGATTAGCCTGGTGTGTCTTTGCATGGTGGAGGGGCTGCCTCCTTACAGCCTCAATGCCTGCAGACCCATTTTTGTCCACGGCTGCTTATTTATTCGCAGCTAACCTCCAAATTAGGAGGCCTTTCAGCAATCCGCAACCCTGCTGACGCGCCTGGTAGGAGGTAGGTGCATCCCCCAGGAAGATCCGCAACTCTGTATGGCAAATAGTTTTTTTCCTTCAAAATAAAACTTGTTAATATTAAATAAGTTAGCTCAAATTATGATTAACCCATTCAATCCCAGCCGGCTGCTATAGACTCACTACCGGTTGGCGACGGCCGACGTGGATATACTGATTTAAATGATTTTTCCTTTGCGTTTTACCTGCGAATAGACACACTAAATTTAGCCTTCACGCGGCTACCGGTAATGGCGGCTCCCATTGCAGGTTACAGATCGTTTCTATCACGTATGGTGTTCGAGTCCTGATTTTTTGAAAATGACCTTTAATTTTCTTCAAAACTTGGTGCGAACTGAAGGTACTTATGAGTCAGACGATAGTGGTTGCAAATTTGTTGATGAAGTTGAAGAGAATGAGAACGAATCGGACATTGATGATGAATAAGTTCAGGACTTAGAATATGAAATTAGCGACACTGGCCCTGGTAGTGAAGACGAATTATCGGTAGAAGACGGTGACGTGACACGCCCCACAGGCAGGCCCTAGTGTTGATACAGAATGGTCAAAGCAACGGAGTAATATCATTATTGAAGGATTTAGTGAGGGAACAGGTCCTGCAGATGACATAGATCCAGATCCAGAATACTCTGCTTTTGATTACCTTTCACTTTCATTATTTCTACTTCAGACCTTTTTTGAGTATTTGGCAGAGCAAACCAATGCATCAGAATTTTAGGTAAATAAGATCCTTGAGGAATTACAATTTGGTGTGCCGCAGATCCTCATACTAGATACCTCTATAACTTTGAGGTGTATACTGGAAAGTCAGACATTGGACAATAAGATGAAAGCTGTACTAGTTGCAATGAACCAAGGGAGATTGCTTTTCACTTGAACATTTATCAGCAAAATTGACAAGAGTGAAACAGACATTTTATATTGACACTTTTTTTCTTCACTTGTTTAATTTTTTGCATCCAACATACATGGCACTTACAAAAAAACATGTGCACAGAAGAGTACCTCTTCCATTTATCTGTAAACTGGAGTTTGAATCACACAAATAAATACAAAATTGTATTTGTTGTTAATTTTATTGTGCAAGCACGTCTAATTTTTGCGGAGTTATTCCCCTTGCCCTGGTAATTCAGTTGTGAGTTTTTCTTATCAGCTGGGATTGAATGGGTTAATGGATCTAAAGACTCATAATTAAATTATCTGTGACAGAAAGTATTCATAATAAAAATATATATCAGTATAAAGCGTTATATGTCATTATTGTGGACTGGAAAACATCACTTGTTTTTTGCTCACCACATATTGTATTTTTGGGTTATCACATCAATAACATTCCCCCTTTTCTGTATCCCAGTCAATTTAAATCTGACTTGTATTCTTCTTTGTCCATTCTCAAACTCCCGCTACCAAGACCTGAAAAGGGCTTTGCAAGTAGCAGATGTAGGCCAGAGAATGAAATGCGCTGTGTCATAGTTTACAGCTTGACTGCAATATTTGCACCTTTTGGTTCGACACGTGTCTTCATCATGGTATTTTTTGGTGCCGGTTAGCCTTCAGTCTTCAATCCCTTCTTTTTAGACAATCTATCCTGTTATCCAGGATTGCTAAATGGAGAAGGGTCTGGGTTGATGGCCCTGATGCTAGCAGGTTACTACAGCTCATGCACTGTTCAGCATCTTGTGTCCTAGTCAGTTTAAATCGAACTTGTATTCGATATCCACATGTAACCAAGATGCAAAATAATGTTATTTCTCAGTTCTTGAAGTTCTAATTTCATCATGCAGAATGCAGCAAGTTAAAAAAATGAAAATACTGGTGGATCCGCAAGAACTCTTCATTAAACTATAGCTGTGCAGGTGCTGCAAATTCTGCCATACTTATGGTTATTTCAAAAACCGAAATGTCTTTAAGATGACATAGCGGAACACATGTCAGATGTTGATTTTGGTTCCATCGGATGGCAACTCATGTTATGCACACCGTTGATTATTATTGGATGGGACTAAAGAGTTAATACATGTGATTTTACCAAATACAAAAGAGTGAATGTCAATGTTCTACTCACTGAGATCATCATTCGACACTTAACCTGAGAGCTATCACTTGTTATTGGTTAAGGCAGTCACTGCTGTTGGAGGTGAAGTGTTAGAGACTTCATTGTACAAGACAATGTTATCATGAATGGTCCACAGACTTCCTGTTATTGGTTCATGTGGCCCATGGGATTGAAGAAGTTGGAGCACTCTCAATCCATTTCACTTCTTGTGAAGCATTGGGCTGCCAATATAAATGACTGCTTACAGGAAGCCTGTGCTAAAGAAGTTAATGTGACATGATGAGGTTGCTAACCCCATATACAATCTTCTTCAACTACCTTTGGTAGCGTGCATGGAGAAGTCTGAGTAGCATAATGGGTGCCTGGCTTACTGTCAGGGGAGGGAACATGCCACTCTACCTCATAAACAAGCTGAAGCCTAGAATAATGAGTAGTCTCCAACACTTAATTTTCAATGGCAGTATCTTCTGCAGGACCACCTTTACCTTCTCTAATGGTGCAGTGGAGCTATTCTTGCCTCCTTAGTAATAGGTCAAGAGTCCAGTGCTTAGAAGTATGATAGATGAGCTATATGTTTGTCCATGTATTGACCAACTGATTTGATGCCTTGCAGGCTGTATGGTTTCAAGATCCACCCTTTGGCCTACCAGCTACAGTACCAGGCAGCTTCTAACTTCAAGCTGCCCCTCCGAGGCACAGGTCACCCCAGTGGCAAGAGATAAAGATTGTCCATGTTATTGGGAGGAGGACGAGCTGCAAATGCAAAAGCTCTGAGCGATGATTCACTTTATTAAGATAGTTTTAACTATCTCAATGTAACATTCACATTAGGAACTGATAACCCCTACCGCCCACATCGCCTGAACCAGCCTACCTGTATTAGCATTACTTCCCATTGATTAAATCACACCTCCTTTACCATGGAGTGTTTTAAGTCTGATTTTTTTTTTGGCCTATTGTTTTCTACACAATAGGGTAGCCAGCCCCATGCCCATCTCTCATTAGACTTTTTCTTCTGTGTTGATCCTAAATAAAACGCTATGTACGAGTTTACATTGAAGCTGCGATATCTGCGCCTTTTGATCTGACACATCCAGTTTCAGCACAACATTTTTGGATGTTGGTTTGACTTCTCTCTTGGATCCCTATTCTCTGTCACACTGTATGGGTGCAGTCTGTTTCCAGGCTCTTGGTCAGCTATGAGTCACTGGCTGCTGTCAGCTCATTCACTCTGCATCATTGGCCCCTCTTATTAGTCTGATTTGATTTAGTCACTCCTCTTCTACCATACTTTCCGTGTCCAGCATACTCATATAGTCTTCGCCCCAAAACAGCCACCGTCAATGCTCTTTCATTTGCCACCATCCTCCACTGTACAGGATTCCAGGACCTGGACGACCCCACATTCATAATATTCATCATCTGCATGTCCCCACTTTTTCAGATTAGACACACATCTGTTCTTAACCTGTTCAGATATCTCCACGTAGTATATAGCAAATCATGTCCTGGTGCAAGTTCTTCTCTAATCTTCATCCTACTTTCACCGTTCTTTTGACGCCACTTTTCTATGTGGTTTCTCTCAGGGAGCTGTTCTTCTGCCACAGTGTGTAGAGATCTTTTTCTCTTGTGGTTTATAGTTTCTACAGGATGGAGTAGCCAGCTGCATGCCTAAGCACCTCTTATGACATGCCTGGCAGGTTACAGTGTCACTCTTGATTTTTCTTATTTCAACCAAGGTTGCATGCAACTTTGAAGTTGTCCGTACGGCAATTAGTACTGCATAGCAACATGATCTGGTTATTTAGCAAGACTTCAACTATAAACCCACCCAAGTGGTACCAGGATTAAAAAGAATAGGGCTGCTTAACCTTTCAATGTTGTAAAAGGATACTAAAATGGATTGTGTACGAGTTTCATTTAAAATCAGTCTCATGACACCGCCACAGAAAATTCTCTGATACAGGTTCCCTTAAAGAGCCCAGCTATAGTGGTGGTCAAATACTGCTCCATGCTGAACCACGAATTATAAACCCGAATTTTTGGTAAGTGTAAAGCTCCCAGTATCTGAAAGTTATTTGTAAGAATATCACTATTGAATTTGTGTGTGAATTCTTTACTTCCAGTTTGAATTGTCTGTAACCTACCGTTTATCAGGTTTTACCACACATTTCCAGGTCCTGATTATTCCGAGACATTTAATTTGTGTGTGAATTCTTTACTTCCAGTTTGAATTGTCTGTAACCTACTGTTTATCAGGTTTTACCACACATTTCCAGGTCCTGATTATTCTGAGACCTAAATAATCAGCACATTTTTGGGGATTTGTGTATGTAAAGCTTACAGTTTCGGAAATGTGTTTTAAAATCGATTAAAGTGACACTTTTTAATGAATATTTAAAGCTGTCAGTTTTTGGTGGATGTAAAAGGTAAAGGTAGTCCCATAACTGGCTGGCTGAATGGACTTCTGGGTGTTCACAGATAAAAACCTAGCTATGGCATAGGTTTTTTTCGTTTGGGGATGAAATAAAATTTTAGCCAGACTGCCGAAGCAAACACCCTATATTCTCTGACTCTCAAATAGCCTATATTTTCTGACGCCCAATCAGTCTTTCTGCCTATGCCCTTAAAATCTATAAATCCTCATATAGTAAGTACCACGGCAATGAGAACTTTTTTGTGTGGGTTACAAAATTTCTCGTATACGTTCTGTGTTTTTGTGCCTAATAACCCAGTGTATCAGACTTCAGCAATGCCATAATGACAGTTGTTGTTGGTTGCAGTTGTTTGATCAAGCCTTTCTAACTATTATCTCTTGTTGCTATGAGAGAGAGAGCACCATACTATGTAGGCCATAGAGGCAACTAAGTAGTATGATTGGTGATGTTTTTGTGTGCAAATCCATTGACAACCTTCTGATGGTTGCCTCAGGCCGCAGACCTTTTCAAGGTGAAATTCCTTTAGGGCTGCACTAGAGTTTGGGTCTGGCTGGATGTCAACTAATTTGGTAGTTCACATGCTCTGATATAACCAAAACAACTTTATAGGGAGGGTTGTGTATGGGGCAGGTAACCTCATCATGCCAAGCAAAGTACCACAGAAACCTCAAAAAGAGCACACAACAGCTTTGAATTGGAGCTTCTTGCAAAGAGACAACTGGAATGCAATAGGGCATATGGTGGTGATGATATTGCTATGCATTAATGACCAATAAAAGGTATAACAGTTGGTTTGAGATGATTTGGACGGTACGGAATTACTTGGAAATACTTTAGAACATTTTATTTGTTTGTTGTCTGATGTTTCATTTTATATGCTCAAAAGTGTAGCATGGTTTGTGCCAGTTTTTTTTTTATCATGAGTAAAGATACATCAATGCTGGTAAAGCTCTTTTTGTGCTGACTTCAAACTCGTCTGTGTTGTGCAGTTGTCTTTTTTTATTCCCCTAAGGTACCGGGCGTAGTACTGTGTTCTGCGCCTAATGGTCGAATGCATCTGACTTTGTTGCCAATTTTTTTGTGGGATAATTCCATAAGAGGATGGCTTTGCTGTTCCGAGAATCTGAACTCGGCAAGTTTGGGTTGTGAGTCGTGTCGCTAATCGCTTCACCCCAACCTTGTTTGTTTGACTTGTGTGAAAGTTACTCATGCTGAGTTTTCCACTCTTGGTGGCGCTTCTTTGTTAGTCGGGGACAGTGGCTTTTATAAGGGGTACTGAAGAATGGAGACTGGGTTCCTCCTGGCTGTAGTACAAATAAAACAAAACTTCTCAGAAAGCTTACCACTATGGGAATTTGTCTTGATTCCTACAAGACTGCTGTAACAACCTGTTTACAGGATTACGAGGAGTGGGGATCTTGGTCAGCGTGTTTCATCTAATATGAGGTGGGGTCTCGGTCAGTATGCTTATCCTGACCTAAGGTGGGGGTTTTGCTCAGTATTTTACACCTGGCATGTGGTTTGGTGCTTGGTCAGTAAGTTACACCTGACCTTGACATTCGCATCCAAGTTGGATGATAAAGGGTTAATGAATTGTTTGATCTCACAGGATGTACAATGGTTCCTGGAATTTCTCCCAAATACAGCTAAACTCCACTACAACACATTGCTCAGAGTCAAAAGAATCACATCACATTAGAATATTGTAGCCATTATTATGCATTCAACTTATCTCCGCTATCAATTTCACATGCTTGTGTTTGCGTGCGATAATTGCAACATTATAGTGTAACAATGTATAAATCATGTTTGTCTTTTATTGATGCATTATACAATAAAAAATTTCAGACAGCAATAATTGTGTTGTAAAGTGTTAAAAAAGTTTTGTCCACACAAACAAAAATATGATTAGCCAGGACTGTTTTTCCACCTAATTTATATTATATTATATATTGACATTTAACATTGTTTTATGTTTAACCCGATGAACCGGTGTGTGTGTGTGTGTGTGTACATAACTCGCGCCCCGAGTTGCCGGTAGAGTACACGTATCTTAAAAGAACGAGCATAGTATGGATAGACACGGCAGAATTTGCATACTACTTCCGGAATGTTACTTCAAAATGGTGGCGCCCATGAACTGATCACATTGCGACAAATTTACAATATTTTCACGATGAAAAGACATGCAGAAAAATCTGTAAATGAGCGTTCTAAAAGGCTTACAATGGAACAAGCTGTCGAGATTGTTCTCAATGATTCGGAGGACGATGAATTAGATTTAGATAGCAACTATTCTGAAACTGATATAGAAGTTGAATCAGATGATCATTTAAGTGATAACATGTGTTCATTAGACTCTGATGAAGCTACATCTTACCATGTTCCTGATTTTTCTGGCGATCAGGCTGTTTTACAGGGGCGTGGAAGAGGGCGTCTCCCAGGTAGTGTCTCTAGTAAATTTGATGCAGGTTGGTCTCCAATGAGCACTCCAATGTTTTGAAATAATTTGTATAAAAATAAAATAATGAAAGCAGAGACTATTAATGATATTTATATTTTCACCAGCTCAGGGTCGGGTGTAACAACATTACCCAGCTTACACTGATCCCCATAGTGGTGAGCCTGCTGAGAAGCCTTCTTGCCCGACCCACTTTTGAGTCAGTGAATTAGAGATTAATCCTTTACACCATAACATGTAAAAAAAAAAAAGATGTCTGATTAATTTTGATGTGCCTACATCATTAAGCATTCGGCAGGCATCAAGTGCTTACTTTTCATTGTAGGAAAATGAAAACAATTTTTTGTTTGTTTATATTTTAAAATCATGTGACATGTTCTAGTTGAAAATGAACCCAAAATGTGGAGTCTACCACACTTGTGAGAGAAATTAGCATTTAAAAAAAATCCTTTTAAAAAAAAAAAATCTGGGGACCGTGCTCCTTGGCTGGTTTAGGAAATGATCAAAATGATAGCGTGAATAAAGCAAGTGAAACTGGGTCAGATGTAGATGCCTTCAATTGACTATACAGCAAGATGGCCGCGCAGTCAGGCTGCGTGTCAGGCTTAGCTCCAGTGTTTTCAACTGTTTTGTGTTATGCCACGCTTCCTGGACCTTCTCTTGGATATAAAAAAAGGATCTCTGTGTTACCGTACATGCAAGGACATAATCTGTGAAAGTCTGTGCACCGATATAGTCATATTGTGATTTGTGCGCTTGTTTTTCTATCGATTACCCATGTCCATAGCTCGCCGCACTAACAGCGATGAACGCAGGTCATGGTGCTCGCCACCCCGCCCTGCAATAGTTTTTTAATATTTACAAATTTAACGTGTTCGCCTCATTAGTTTCTACTGGCGGAGGCGCGCCTATTCCACCCCAGACCATAGTCGATTTGGCGATATTAAGACGCATAAACCAGTGCTTGGATGTATGTGTGCATCTGTATATACCTATGTTATGTTTGTGCGCTCTCAGAAGCCAACCCACAACCAAACTGCAATGCAAGGGTCTCACCTTGACTCCATGCCTGTCCTATTTTATACAAGGACCTACCTGCTCTCACAGAGACCACCTGTCCACCCTCCCCGTCCCTTCTCACCTGTGGTCATACGTAGGCTTTTTCAACTACACATCCTCAACATGTCCTGCCACGCACGCTAGGTAGGAGAAAGACCCATGGAAAACGAGCAGGACAGAGGACTCGGAACAAGTGTCGCCAGGGATATCGAATGACAAGCTGACCACGATTGATGACCCGCCAGTAACTGCCCCGGACCTCAGGAAAACAATTAAAGTGGCCACCTGGAATATAGATGTCTTGGTGAAGGAAAATGACAAAGAGGGAAAGAATCCAGAAGTCACTTTACAGCAAAGTGTCATTGTATAGCTAATGGTTCTTGCCTGCTTTCAGTACGTTCTTCATATGCTAGTTCAGCAATCATCAAAAAAGAGATATTTAGTTTACAGTGAAGCTGTAATATCTGAGAAAAAAACATGAAAAAAACTAGTAAAAGTTGATTACGGTTGAGCTTAATCAAAATTTATAAATGGGTATGGTCAGATACTGCACCGAGACGAGAACACAAACAAAACCTACATCACGACCAATAGGCCTTCATCAGGGACAACAACACTGAACTAACAAATCAACATATAAGAAAAAATGGTCAACTCATCTGTTTCAGGTAGTAGACGCTTTTTTTCTTATATGTTGATTTGTTAGTTCAGTGTTGTTGTCCCTGATGAAGGCCTATTGGTCGTAACGTAGGTTTTGTTTGTTCTCGTCTCGGTGCGGTATCTGACCATACCCATTTTTAAATTTTGATTAAGCTCAACCTTAATCAACTTTTACTAGTTTTTTTCATGTTTTTTTCTCATTATACACATCCACAGAACCGCTGCAGCCTCGCCTTATTTTAAAAGCTGTAATATCTATGCCTTTTAGCCTGGCCAATTCGACTTCAGCAAAGAATTTTTGGGACCAGTTTGTCATCCCTCTTTGATTCCTAATCTCTTAGCCAGACTGCATGGTTGTATCCAGGGCCGCCACTTGGAGATGGAATAGGGTCTTAATCAGGTATGTTTTACTAACCCTGATGCAAGCAGCCAGCTATGAGTCGCTGTCAGCTCACTCACTGCAGCGTCTTCAGCCCAGTTTCCCCATACTCATACGCAATGTCCCAACAATGGGTGCTTTTAAAGAAAATCAGGATGCAAGTTCTTTAATTGATTAACTGAAACACCAGTTTGAGACCTCCAATCCATCCACTCATGCCATAGACATTTCTTCTGTACCTTCTGATGCAATGAATGATGGTCCCACACGATTACTACTCTGATCGGAGAGGTCTCAGATAGTCCCATATCAACTAACGTAACTGACTCAACCTTCACATGATAACCCCTCAGACTAATGTTGCCTTGGACAGCCATCTCAGATCTACAGTAACCAGTCAGACAAATGGTGTCTCAAACAGCCATCTCAGATCTACAGTAACCACTCAGACAAATGCTGCCTCAAACAGCCACCTCAGATCTACAGTAACCACTCAGACAAATGGTGTCTCAAACAGCCACCTCAGATCTACAGTAACCACTCAGACAAATGGTGTCTCAAACAGCCACCTCATATCTACAGTAACCACTCAGACAAATGGTGTCTCAAACAGCCACCTCAGATCTACAGTAACCACTCAGACAAATGGTGTCTCAAACAGCCACCTCATATCTACAGTAACCACTCAGACAAATGGTGTCTCAAACAGCCACCTCAGATCTACAGTAACCACTCAGACAAATGGTGTCTCAAACAGCCACCTCAGATCTACAGTAACCACTCAGACTGATGATGCCTCAGATCTACAATAACCACTAATGCTACTTAGACAGCCATCTCAGATCTACAGTAACCACCCAGACTGATGATGCTTCAGACAGCCGCCTAGGAACTACAGTAACTGTATCATCTCCATTTGACAACTATTCCGACTGATGCTGCAGTAAATGCCTCAATCTTCACATGACAACTGCCCAAACCGATGCTGCAGTAAATGCCTCAATCTCCATTCTGAGACTGAACACACAGACCTACTAGAAGCTCATAACTTTATCCAACGACCTCTCGTGCAGTTTCAAAACTTGAACACCCTGGTTGAATGTTCCGACCAAAATACTGAAAGAAAAAAAAATATATATATGAACTAGTTTACCCGGCATTGTCTAGGATAGTTATGAAAGTCGTTCATTGCCTAAACACTTCACCTCCATCATATCCTCATTGCACTCCCATCCTGCCGTCTAACCTGCAATCTCTCGCATCACATTTCCCTGATCCCATTTCTTTTTGTTCTCAACCTGTCAATCTCTTTCCATCATACTGCCAATATCTTCCACTAACCCCCATCAAACCACCCATCTCTGTGCCCCCCAAACTGTCAATCGCTTTTAACCTGCTGATATCTTTCCTTCAAGTTGCCAATCTCTTCTCTATCAATTTGTTCATATCTTCCCTTCCTTAGCCTCAACCTGCCCATCTCGGACACTTTCTCAGAACTTGCCAAAGAAAGAAAAAGAGCTATTGACATAAACCCCAACAATAACCAACATGTTCATAAGGGTGGTGGTGATGATGTTCATAAAGGTGGTGATGGTGATGTTCATAAGGGTGGTGATGGTGATGTTCATAAGGGTGGTGGTGATGATGTTCACAAGGATGGTGATGGTGATGTTCATAAAGGTGGTGATAGTGATGTTCATAAGGATGGTGATGGTTGTCATTTTCATAAGGGTGGTGGTGATTTTGATAATGGTGAAGATGCTAATAATTCAAATAATAGTGTAAACGATGATGGTGGTGATACTTCACAAAATAACAACAAAAATAACGAATGCTCACGTTTTGTCTGGATAAGCAGCAAGAGATGTTAGTGGACCTGATCCATCAAACATATACTGACATTCACAAACTGCAACAAACAAATGATGTCTCATTAATGTTTTTATCATATTCACAAATGATGTAAACTGCGATACCTCATTAACTTGTTATCATATTCCTAAACTGCTAAAGGAATTTGAGGCCTCATTAATCTTGTATCAGATACAAAAACTGTTTCTTTAGTATTGTATCATATTCACAAATTGCAAATTATTCATGTGAGAATGGGGCCATAGTTACAGTTGGCATTAATTACAGGAAGCATGTGATAGAGCATTTTCATGCTCTTGTAGAGGTGGTCTCTATAGCACTTTGTTTTACAATGAGATTTCCAAGTCCATGCACAACCCTCCTGTAGCTATTTACAACATCCTTACTACAGTGAAGCGACAGAGTGATATCTTCTTCTTCTTCTGCGTACGCAGTCAGACAGTAACCATGACAGAGTGATATCTTCTTCTTCTTCTGCGTACGCAGTCAGACAGTAACCATGACAGAGTGGTATCTTCTTCTTCTTCTGCGTACGCAGTCAGACAGTAACCATGACAGAGTGGTATCTTCTTCTTCTTCTGCGTACGCAGTCAGACAGTAACCATGACAGAGTGGTATAACAAGCGCTTGTTTTTCTGCAAAGATTCAAGCTAGACAGCCTTTATCTACATGCTCCAATCAAACCAGTTATAAATAGGTACCTGTTAGAGAACGTAAGGCAGCAAGGAAGGGAACTGACAGTCCCATTTCATAAAGAGCCGAGGTCTCTAACACTTCATCCCTGACAACAATGCTACAGGGTTACCTTGATCTTTAAGTAGAGTGCAGTGGACCTTATCTTTCCTATCTATTGAAGTGTGCCTCAATTTAATATTCAAGTACCATACAGAGAGATCAAGAACATCATAAAAAAATCAGTATATATACAAATGGAGAGAAGACATTAATATAAACAGTCCACCAGACCCAATTCACCAACTCAAAATAATCCAACAAACTACCTTATTTTGCCTGAGAACTGGTCAGTGCAGACTACCAGAACATCTATAACGACTAAAGATCTCATACACTGATGGATGTCCATGTGGAATAGGGGACCAGAATCCTGAACACATTCACAGGAATGTCCACTCTATGGGGAAATGAGATACCGGACCTGGCCAGAGGGTGCGGAGCTGAGACAAATGTTGTGGGGCAGACACTTTGACATGCTGAAGATCATGGCGAATGGCCTGCAAATATAGCATGACCAAAAAATCCTGAACGCAAAGAAGAAGGAGAGTGCCTAGAGATCCATAAAGGGCTCAATTTGTTTATATGCCATGGAATTGTCTGTATGTTTTGTTTTCTTATCGCATAGAAACAGCAGCTATGAGGTTACCTTATCACATAGAAACATCAGCTATGAGTTTACCTTATCACATAGAAATAGCAGCTATCAGGTACCTTATCACATAGAAATAGCAGCTATCAGGTTACCTTATCACATAGAAACATCAGCTATGAGGTTACCTTATCACATAGAAACAGCAGCTATGAGGTTACCTTATCACATAGAAACATCAGCTATGAGGTTACCTTATCACATAGAAATAGCAGCTATTAGGTTACCTTATCACATAGAAACATCAGCTATGAGGTTACCTTATCACATAGAAATAGCAGCTATCAGGTACCTTATCACATAGAAACAGCAGCTATGAGGTTACCTTATCACATAGAAACAGCAGCTATGAGGTTACCTTATCACATAGAAACAGCAGCTATGAGGTTACCTTATCACATAGAAACAGCAGCTATTAGGTTACCTTATCACATAGAAACAGCAGCTATGAGGTTACCTTATCACATAGAAACAGCAGCTATTAGGTTACCTTATCACATAGAAACAGCAGCTATGAGGTTACCTAAGAAACTGTCAGAACCTTTGCGACCTCACACGTGTACATAAATATACTGGAAACCTAGTATTCCATCAGGCAGATCAGTAGTCTATACCAGTTAGTCAAAAGCTATCCTTTTGTTCTGCGGATCCATTCGGTTAGAAGGGGCTGTCCTGTGTCTTCCCTGGTTTGTCTTTAGTACACACATGTTAACTATTAGTAGTAAGTTTGTAGCTCTCAGTAAGTGGCAAATGGTGTGGATACTGATGGCTCCTGTAGCTCATTGGTTGAAAACACTCCTGCTCCATCGGTTCGTTGGTTATTGATCCAGCAGTCTGTGGGCTCCTGCCCTTTGGCCCAATGCCATGTAGTGGTATCTACAAGTGTTTGTGAGCTGTTGTTTAGTTCCATACAGAGTGTTCCATTTATCTGGCTTCTTGTTCTTTTTCCTGCTCTGTCCTATCATCTACACGACATCCTTGACCCTTGTTTGATTTCAAAGTTCTGCAGTCCATGAATTACTGATTGATCTATTGCAGTGTAATTTCTGCCAAAGATGGATGTGTCGGACCGAAAGGTGCAAATATCGAAGTCAAACTGTAAACTGTTATGTTCTGCTTGGCAAAGTGACCATCTTGTGTAGTGATGGTAGTGCGCCAGGTGGAGGGATCTTGTGCAAGCATCTCAGAAGAGGTGAGATTAATTTTGAAACCGTTCAGAGAAAATTCAAATGTGTTTCCAATGTGTCTCCATGATTACTGCTTGCCTGCTCTGAGTTCAATATACACCAGCTGTTTAGAAAGGCATGAATCGGGAATGCAAACATGTCCAGCTCATCTGCCTTGAACTCTATCTTATAACCTACTGTGCACAAAGAACCATGTAAGACTCACTGCCTGTTTGTTGGTTCCACACTTTGACACTGCAATCTCGAGATGATGTCACTACCTGTGGGTTCGAACCCATACCAGGCAGAAACAGGCAGGCTTCTACAGCTTCTGTGTGACCCCTGTACTCTTGCTGCTGTTTTCTTGTCCGCATGTCCCACAGCTGAAACATCCCAACCATTTTTTTATAAGCCACAGCAATAAAACTGACATTTAAAAAAAACAAGTATGATTAAGTATTGCATGGACACAAATACAACAAGGCTATCCAGAAGGGATGGCTATGGCATGAGTGGATATCAGACACAGAGGCCTCAAACCTTCAGGGACTTTGGTGTAGATAAAATGTTATGGTCATGTTGGGGTTAATTGAGCAGAAAGAGGTATTAGCGGACCAGGTGGCCTCAAACCTTCAGGGTCTTTGGTGTAGATAAAATGTTCTGGTCATGTTGGGGTTAATTGAGCAGAAAGAGATGTTAGCGGACCAGGTGGCCTCCAACCTTCAGGGTCTTATGCTGTTGTTGTTGTTGAATGCCCACAATGAGTAGGATTACTCTTTTGTGTGCCCTAATAAGGACATTAAGTGGTAGGTTGTCGTAGCTTTCCTCACATCCCCAGCGCGTTGATGAAGGTGGAACTGGGTCCTCCAGTCGGTTGTGCTATGCTTGGCTTCATCTGCGTGTCGCTCACTGCTACGGGGATCACATCCATCCCTCACCTTGTTAACCAGGCTGCCACGAAAACAGCCTGTTTCGAAGAAGAGCTTCAAGGAAGCCAAGGCAAGGGTCTTGGCCAGTTTGTTTTGCCTTACCCTGAGAAACATGTCTGATCAGTATGCTTTGCCTGACCCGACTAACATGTCTGATCAGTATGTTTGCCTGACCCCGACTAACATGTCTGATCAGTATGTTTGCCTGACCCTGACTAACATGTCTGATCAGTATGCTTTGCCTGACCCTGACTAACATGTCTGATCAGTATGTTTGCCTGACCCGACTAACATGTCTGATCAGTATGTTTGCCTGACCCCGACTAACATGTCTGATCAGTATGTTTTGCCTGACCCTGACTAACATGTCTGATCAGTATGTTTGCCTGACCCCGACTAACATATCGGATCAGTATGCTTTGCCTGACCCTGACTAACATGTCTGATCAGTATGCTTTGCCTGACAAGACGTTAGTCTTCCTTCCCAGGGACTTATGTGGACCTACCATCCTCGTCATGCTGGAGTTCATTATGAGCTGCAATGTTTTGATGAAGACAACTGATATTCTACTCATTTGCATGACCCACCCACCCAAATGAACCCAAACAAACCCACACACCACTCACCCACACAGACCAACCATTAACCCCCCCCCCCCCCCCCCGCACACACACACACATGATAACCATCAATCCCATAACACAGTGTCTACACGTGTACATACAAAGGACTGGCAGCCATTTCCCGAGAAGCCATTACTTGACGAGATGACATAATTCCCGTCAGTGCTGATGTCACAGCACATCTGAATATACTGCTTTTTGGGAAAACTGAACACGATCTGAAGTGAGCGGTGGTCAAACACCCTGGGATCAAACAATTTCAGTATGTTAGAAACATCATCATCAAGTGCCATGCAAGTGAAATTAATGCAAGTCAAGTCAGCCTTTCCTGCCTTCAAACTGTCCCAAGCTTTTCAGACTCTCCTTTCTAAGTATGTGTTCAATTAGCCATACTCATCTTCCTTTTACTTTAGTTAGCATTTATCGTATATTTGTAAATTTTGACTTGCCCCAACCCTTTGTACCCTTAGGTGTAGAGTCTTCTACCATGGGGTGTAGATGTCTTCTTTTCTTTAACTTGTGGCTTATAGCTTTTACAGAATGGGGTAGTCTGCCCCACAATCAAATATCCTTCGTTGACTGATACAATAAGCCTGCTAGGTTGTAGTTTTATTATTCTATTAATTTAGGCATTCGGGAAAATTAGCTTGATTGTTGAAAAAATTAATTTAGACATTCGGGTAAATTTCCTTGGTTGTTGAATAGATTAATTTAGACATTTTGACCAAAGTTGAAGACGTTTATTGTTGCTCTGAAAGATCTAGACAGACATGATGACCTTGCAAATAGAGTTTGTTGTTGCACTGAAAGATTTAGACAGACATGATGACCAAGCAAATGGAGTTTGTTGTTGCACTGAAAGATTTAGACAGACATGATGACCAAGCAAATGGAGTTTGTTGTTGCACTGAAAGATTTAGACAGACATGATGACCAAGCAAATGGAGTTTGTTGTTGCACTGAAAGATCTAGACAGACATGATGACCAAGCAAATGGAGTTTGTTGTTGCACTGACAGATTTAGATAGACATGATGACCAAAGTAGAAGTTTATTGTTGTCCTGAAAGATTTAGACAGACATGATGACAGGAGCAGAAGGAGTTTGTTGCTGTCTTGACAGACATGATGGTGAAAGACCAAGGGCAGTGGAGGAAGTTTGTTGCTGCCCTGAAAGATGCCATCACATGTGATGGTCACTAACCTTGTCATCCGCTATCAACAAAGTATCAAAGAGGAAGAAGAATAAGAAGCTCAGATTGACTAAACAAACACAAGTAAATGCGTGAGACTAAAGATAGGCCTACAATAGGGTGCTATAGAGGATGTAGTCAAAGGGGAGAGTTGGTGTCAGGGAAGTGTGAAATAAATAGTGGAAAAGCAAACACTAAAATGATAAAGCAGAAGCAAAAAGAGGAAAACCAACAACATTACAAACTAAAATGTTTTTATGCAAATGTGAGAAGCATAGTAAATAAAAGAGAAGAATTGGAACTGTATGCAGAAGAAGAAAAACCAGATATAATAGGGTTAACAGAATCATGGACATATGAGGAGATTGCAGATAGTGAACTTGAAATAGAGGGATATACAATGTTAAGGAAAGATAGGATAGTTGGAGACAAGATTAAGGGAGGTGGCGTTTTGTTATACTGTATAAATTCTGTTAATATAACGATCAAAGATGATTTTTCATGTGGTAACAAAAATGAAAGTGTATGGGGAGAAATAGAAAGTGGGGGTGAAAAAACAGTGATTGGAGTGTGCTATAGATGTCCATCAAGTCAAAAAGAGGAAGATGAGGAGCTGATTAGTAGCATAGCAAAGGCAAGTAAAGGGAAATTATTATTAATGGGAGATTTCAACTTTCCAGAAATAAAATGGGATATGGCAGAAGCAGAGTCAAAACCTTTTGTTAAGTGCATAAATGATATTTGTAAATTCAACATGTAGAAGCAGCCACCAGAGGCAAAAACATACTTGACCTAGTTTTTACTACAGAGGAAAATATGATTGAAAACGTTACCGTTGGGGAACTGTTTGGCTCAAGTGACCATCAAATCATCCGTTGGGATCTTATTGCAGGGAAAGAAGTAAACATAAACATGCGAACATACGACTACTCTAAGGCAGATGTTAAGAGGATGAAAGAGGCAGCGAACCACATAATCTGGAAAGATATTGTCGTAGGAACAGATGTTGAACAGGAGTGGGAGAGTTTTAAAACAGTTCTAGAAACGCTAAAAAAGGAATGTGTTCCATGTAGGGAGGTAAACCCAAAGCGTAAAAAGTGGATAACTAGATTTGAAGTGAAATGTAGAAGAGCAAAAAATAAAGCATGTAAAAAATATATAGAGGCAGGTAAATCAAAAGAAACATATGTAAAATATTTGGACAAGCAGAACATATCTCAGAAAGCGAATAAAACAGCAAAAATAGACTTCGAAAAAAAACTTGCTCAGAGGATCAAGACTGACAGTAAAAGCTTCTTCTCTTATGTTAGAAATAAACAAAGAACGAAAGACAAAGTAGGCCCTCTCATGGACAGTACAGGGAAAATAATAAGTGAGAAAAGGGAGGCAGCTAATCTGCTCAATCAGTACTTTGGCACAGTCTACACAAAAGAGGACTGCTCCAAGATCCCATAGATATTTTTCAAAGAGACATGGATACAGTGGGATTAAGATCAATCTGTATTACAGAGGAAATGGTTTTTACAAAATTGGAGGGGTTGAAAGGTGGTATTCATCCATAATTGCTGTATGAAATTAGAGACCAACTAGCAAAACCATTGGCTATATTATGTTCTCAATCACTTACAAAAGGGATTGTTCCACAGGATTTGAAAGATGCAGGAGTGATCCCCTTTTTCAAAAAAGGCAAAAAATCAGATCCATCAAATTATAGACCGGTGAGTTTAACGAGCATAGTCTGTAAATTGTTAGAGTCAATAATCAAAGAAAACATTGTAATGCATTTAGACAAATTGAATCTAATTAGAAATAGTCAGCATGGGTTTACTAGAGGGAGATCATGCTTAACAAATCTATTAGAATTCATGGAGGAGGTTTCTAAAATCATAGATAAAGCGGAGCCAGTGGACGTTATTTATCTAGACTTTGCAAAAGCCTTTGATAGAGTACCTCATCAAAGATTATTTCAAAAGTTAAAATCACATGGAATAGGTGGGGAAGTTGCCAAATGGATTGAAAATTGGTTAACGGGAAGAAGGCAGAGGGTGGGCATAAATAAGGAGTACTCTGAGTGGTGTGAAGTTAAAAGTGGTGTGCCACAGGGCTTGGTGTTGGGACCAATTTTATTCTTGATATATATATATAAATGATTTGGACATTGATATGGGATCCATGATTGCAAAATTTGCTGATGACACAAAACTATGCAGTAGTGTCTCATCTAAAGTGGAAGTGGATATATTGATGTCGGATTTAGATAAAATTCGAGAATGGTCTGTAAGCTGGCAAATGGAGTTTAATGTAGATAAATGTACAGTCATCCACATGGGTAGATCCAATACGGAACATAATTACAGAATGGGAGAAAACAATATTAGAAAGATAGATAAGGAAAGGGACCTAGGGGTTATAATAGATCATACAGGAAAGGTGAGTGAGCAAGTTAAGGTAGCAGTGAAAAAGGCAAATGCAATGTTAGGTATGATAAAAAGAAATATTAAACATAGGAGCAAGGAAGTGATCGTCAAACTGTATAAAGCATTAGTTAGACCTAGATTGGAGTACTGTGTACAGGTGTGGAGTCCTTATCATAGAGGGGACATAAACATGCTAGAAAGAATACAAAAAAGGGCGACAAAGATGATAGTGGGATTCCAGAATTGCAGTTATGAGGAACGACTCAGAAAAACCGGCCTACAGTGTCTCAAAGAGAGAAGAATTCGTGGTGACTTAATACATGTTTATAAGATGATCAGAGGAATGGATAAATTAGACTATAACAAGTTTTTTAAAATACAGCCACCCACAATAACACGAGGGCATAGCTAGAAGCTGACTAAAGAGAGGTCCAGATTAGATATTAGGAAATATTTTTTTAGTCAGAGAGTGGTGTCTGCTTTCTGCTTGGAATGCATTGCCAGGGGAGGTAGTGGAGGCAGGGACAGTTAATGCTTTTAAGAATAAACTGGATGCGCATAGCTTTTAGAGCAAGGTGATGTAAATGTAACTGGTTGTATACAGACTCTGCAAGGTCTTCTAAACCAGTATAAAGACGTTAAGTTAAGTTAAGTGTCAGGACAGAGACGAGACATATGGTGGGGGACACCCTGCCTTACTTGACTTCTTTGTCTTCCCCTGTCTGCACGATCAAGTTGGAGCCAGCCACAAACTTGACATCAGTCACCTGTAGCATGGAACAGACATTAGAACTCTTGTCAAAGTTGAGCTTCTATTGAGCGTCCAACACTGAGGAAATGAGATATACACATGGAGGACTTATTGGCATCAATCAATCCTAAATGCTGTCATAACCAAGAGTAGAAGGTAAGCTATCCAACTCCAATGAATTGCCCCTATTTTACTCATAGAAATTTACATTTGTATTGTCCTTAGTCGCTGATGAAAACCATTTGCTTGTGATTGTTGTTCTTCCTGTATCCTTGTCATTCCTACTTTTGTATATTATTATGAACAAAATGATGTACAGTTATCCTTTGTTTCTGTACGGTTTTCACAGTTGTTAATCAAGGTTTCATCTTACATACCAAACATTGCATATACTTCTCATTAAATATGGAAATTGCAGGAGATTCACAGAAATATCTTCTGTTAATGAAAGTGACTCTTGCTGGGACCCCATATCTGCATGGAATGACTTTTCATTCTGCCAACCATGGACATAGACTATTTTAAGTGTGTGTGTGTGTATTTACATATACCACCTGATGCGTTAGGATCACCAAAAGTATGTAACTACCAGACTGCCACCTGCTCTTGGTGACTATTGCAACAAAAATTATGGCTTTCATAGATCAATTAATCAAAAACCTGTGGAACATAGGTCCTCAACAAACACCCACCAAGTCCTTCTATCATGAGCCATCTGAGCCAATCCTGTCCACATTTTGCCTGCTCCTCTTCCTTGAATGTCTTTCTCTTTTTCTCTTGCTCTGTGGATTTCAGAATACAGGCTGTCGTGTAATGCTATCAACTGATTTTCATAATCCAGAGCCATCGCCTCTTCATGATTTCATGCTCCAATAATATTTGTTCCGTTCTTTACAACAGTTCCACGTTGGTGATCTTATATTCTGCGCTGAGGTCGTGGTCTTCAGACTCCGCACAGGCCAGAACAGACTGAGGTACCATCTATTCAATAAACTGAAGATAGGTGGCATTGACGAATGCACCTGTGGTACAGGGAAAATGACCGCTGAACATCTGCTGCAAAATTGCCCGACATACGAGGACCAGAGAAAGCACATGTGGCCATCACCAGTGCCAACACTAGACAAGCTCTATGGCAGTGTCAACAGCCTCAGGATGACAGCTGCTTTCTTCGAACAAATTCAAGTTGACGTCTGATAGCGTACAAAGAAGAAGAAAATATTCTGCGCTGGCAAAAATTGACGAAAGCCTGTCCCTGTTTCGTAAGTGTCTTTGTTTTTCTCCATGTTTCAGAACCATACAACAGAACAAACTTGACATTGGAGTTGAGGGAAGGAAGACAAGTGTCTAGTCAGGCAAAATATACTGATCAGACATGTTAGTCAGGTTCAGGCAAAACATACTAGACAAGACCCTCACCTTGGCTTCCTTGTAGCCCTTCCTGGGAATGGGCTGTTTTCATGGCAGCCTGGCTAACAAATGTGAGAGATCGATGTGATCCCCGTAGTAGTGAGCGATACACAGATGAGGGCCAAGCATAGCACAACCAACTGAAGGACCTGGTCCTCATCAGCACGCTCGGGATGTGAGGTAAGATACTACTGCAACATACTACTTAACATCCTTTTCAGGGCGCACAAAAGAGTAAACCTACTCATTGTGGGCATTCGAACAACATTGGAGATGAAGATTTTTATTTTGCTGGTAGATTTAATTTCTTTCAATTTCCACAAGCCCTAATGCAACGAAAGCTCCTCTCACCTTATTTATTATTAACTGAACATAATTTTACATACCTCTCAAATGTTTGTATTGCTACAAAGATGTATGATGAAAGATTCCACATTCCGAGGGAGAGTCTTTCCCAACCCAAATCTACCACTGTTATTAGGACGATGAGACTAACGTCTGGTCAGGCAAAACAGACTGATCCGAGAATGTTAGCCAGGGTCAGGAGAAATATACTGGCCCAGAACCTCACCTGACCTCCTTGTTGGTCATCCTGGAAACGGGCTGCTGTTGAGGACAACTGGCTAACAAGGTGAGGTTTGACATGATCTCCGTAGTTGTGAGCGACACGCAGATGAGGCCAGGCATAGCACAACCGCCTGGAGGATCCAAGCCCACCTTCTTCAGCGCACTGAGGTAAGCTACTGCAACGTGTCACTTAACACCCTTTTCAGGGCGCACATAAGAGTAACCTACTCATTGTGGGCATTTGAAACAACAACAGTCACTGTTAGTTGTATTGATTTTCAAAACCTGTGTAGTTTAGCCCCAATTGTAGTGACCTCTCTTCAAGTATATGTATCTTATTTTACATCTGGCCGTGTGTATGGGTCAGAAGAGCCAACATCTGGCCGTTTGTATGGGACAGAAGAGCCAACATCTGACCGTGGGTATGGGACAGAAGAGCCAACATCTGGCCGTGTGTATGGGACAGAAGAGCCAACATCTGGCCGTGTGTATGGGACAGAAGAGCCAACATCTGGCCGTGTGTATGGGACAGAAGAGCCAACATCTGGCCGTGTGTATGGGACAGAAGAGCCAACATCTGGCTGTGTGTATGGGACAGAAGAGCCAACATCTGGCCGTGGGTCTGGGACAGAAGAGCCAAATAATCTGCAGAGTCAAGATCGTTGTTGCCTCGTCAATGTCCATTTAATGCCATTGTTGCTGGACGCTGATTTGGTAATCCTGTCAACGGCCAGCAGAAAGAGTAATGATGATAGTAGACAGCCCTAATGAACCCCTGTTCTTATTTGAAAGGGTTCAGAAAGCTGACTCATGTAGCACTCTACATTTCATAGCCTTATAGTCTGGATTATATTAGAGAATTTCAGGGGTACTCCATAATGTCTGAGCAACTTCCATAGTGATACATTGTCCAAGCTGTCAAAAGCTTTCTCATAGTCCACAAATCATATAATAAGCGACGAGTTCCATTCCACACTTTGTTCAATGATTATTCTCAGTGTTCCTATCTGTGATCGCAATGGAAATGTGGTGCTATAGAAAACTCCTAAATGTTACATATAAGGATCGTGTCACGAACGTAGACATCCGTCAGAGAGTTGAAGACGCTATTGGTCCTTTTGAAGATCTGTTCACAACTATCAAAAGACGAAAGATGGCCTGGTGCGGGTACGTCGCGAGGTCCAACGGAATTCCCAACTCGATACTCTTTGGATCCGTGCCGGGACAGAGAGGGCGAGGACGTCCAAGGAAGAGATGGGTGGACAACATCGCTGAGTGGTCAGGCCTTCGTCACGGTGAGATACGTCAGGCGGCGACAGACAGAGAGAGCTGGCGTGGGATTTTCATGTCTTCATGTGTGCCCCAACGATCTGATGGGTTACGGGATGAACTGAACTGCTATCTGGTCTGTACAGGACCTATTATGTCAGAAACTGGACTGCTCATCAATCAACTGGACATCTATGGCCTTTTTAATATTTCTAGAATGATCCTGTTCAAAGCTTTCCCATGTACAGATAATAACATTACTTCTTTGTAATTGGGTCACTTCTCAACACTAGACAAGCTCTATGGCAGTGTCGACAGCCTCAGGATGACAGCTGCTTTCTTCGAACAAATTCAAGTTGACGTCTGACAGCGTATGAAGAAGAAGGCTCACTTCTGCAATTTCCCTACTTTAGCAACTACTTACATAGCCTTCTTTCCAGTCTTTTGGTATTTCTTCCCTCTCAAAAATTTGTACAGAGTAATTTGTATAACATCATTGTTGAAGGGTCAATGTCCGCTTTTATTGCTTCTGCAGAGATGTCATCTGGACCAGTGGCTTGGTCACCTTTCAGAAGCTGCACGGTTTTATTATAATTTCCCTCGTGAATGGTCTCTCGCAATTTACCTGCAATTCTGAATCTGTAGACTGAATATCAAGGGAATCTTGTGTAGCTAGACAATTTTCAAGTTCTCCTAAATGTTCAGCCCATCTCTTTGTTTGCTCATTGGTGTTGCTAATCAATTGTTCTTCTTTGTCTTTAATAAAGTCATTTTCTTGCTTATTGTCTGTTAGTTTCTTTGTGCTGTTGTACAGGTATTTCATATTCAATTTTGCAGCAGCTTTCTCGCCATTTCATTAATATATTTTCTCTTGTCTCTTTTGATGCTCTTCTTTGCTTCTTTGTTGGCTTCTGCATATATTTCCTAAGTCAAGGCTTGAAAATTTCTGGCTTTGCAACTGTTTACATATGCCTTCTTAATTTTTTGTTCCTTTAGTTTTGCTGTAGTTTTAGTTGTAATCCACGCTTTGTGTTGGCGCTATTTTTTTTCCACAGAATCTCTTCACCAGCTTTCAAAGATAGGGCAGTTAAAACAAGCCATAAATATTTTAACACCCAAACAAGCTACAGTAAAACATGGCCAGGCTACATTAACAACAGACAAGCTATAGTAATGCACACTAGCTACAGTAACACACATACAGGCTGTAATAACACATGGCTAGGCTGTAGTTACACATAGGTAAGCTGCAGTAACATACAGACAGGCTGTGGTAATACAATGACAGTTGTTGTAATACACAGGCAGGCTACAGTAATGTGCACAGGCTACAATAACACACAGACAGGCTACAATAACACAAAGGCAGGCTACAATAACACAAAGGCAGGCTACAGTAATGCACACAGGCAGGCTTCAATAGCACACAGGCATGTTTTGGTAATACAAGAACAGCTGTAGTAACATACAGGCAGGCTACAGTAAAACATGGGCAAGCTGTAGTAGCACACAGACAGTATGCAGTAACACACAGGCAGACTGCAGTAGTACACAGACAGTCTACAGTAACACTTAGGAAGATTACAGAGGGGGAAGGGGAGACCTGTGAAAGGTGGTGAATTATGAAAAAGAGGGAAAACATTGGAAAAGGGGAAGAACAAACCACAAGAAGGACTTATCAAATGAGTAAAGGATGATAACTTTTAAGTGCAGAGAACTGAGCAAAAGTGTTGACCGAAGGAGCGGAGGAGGGAGGGGTGGAAACTTGAGGAAAGTGGGGAGAAAAAAGTAAACTGAGTAACTTAAGAGTAGGAAGTGAAACGAGCAAAGAGATGAAAACTAAGCTAAAGGAGAGTTTAATAATGAGATTCATATAGCAATAAACGAGGCAGGTAGGATAGTGTCAGGATGCCTAGAACCAACCCTCGCTGCTAAAGCATATCCTATAAATGGCATAGCTCCACCTGTCATCAGAAGAAGCGTGGATGCTGAAATTGAACGAGAGGACCAGGAAAACGAACCGAGACACTCAATGTTTGGACACCATGAACAGATCACAAGACTCAAATCCAGGCATAGTTTTCTTAATTTACAAAGCCCATACAGCCAAGCCCTGAAAGACACATCACTGAATTATGGGACGAAATGATACAGGACTCAGGGATTGAGCTTCATAAGGAATCTGCCCCTGGACATCACTTACTCACTTTGGAAGACAATAAATAGACTTTGAACTGGTGTATCACGATGTAGGAGGAACATGAAGAAATGAGGTCTCTCGGACAGCGATACATGTGACTGCGATGCGGTACAAGATCTAGGTCATCTGATGATTTGTTCCAACCTTCTGGATACATGTGACAAGAGCGACATGCTGAAGGCAAATGACAGAGCAATTCAAGTCACTGAGCACTGGATGAACGTGATATGAAGTTGTGCTTGGACACGGAAAGTAAGTAAGTAATAATGGGGGAGAACTGAGTAAAAAGGGAATACCGAAGATAGGGAGAGAAGGATATGTAATACTGAGAAATGACAGAGGGCTATAGGGTGGAGAGAACTAATGAGAAGGAAGTGAAATGGACAGAGGGGTATGGCATAGAGAGAACTGATGAGAAGGAAGTGAAATGGACAGAGGGGTATGAAATAGAGAGAACTGATGAGAAGGAAGTGAAATGGACAGAGGGGTATGGAATAGAGAGAACTGATGAGAAGGAAGTGAAATGGGCAGAGGGGTATGGAATAGAGAGAACTGATGAGAAGGAAGTGAAATGGGCAGAGGGGTATGGAATAGAGAGAACTGATGAGAAGGAAATGAAATGGACAGAGGGGTATGGAATAGAGAGAACTGATGAGAAGGAAGTGAAATGGACAGAGGGGTATGGAATAGAGAGAACTGATGAGAAGGAAGTGAAATGGACAGAGGGGTATGGAATAGAGAGAACTGATGAGAAGGAAGTGAAATGGACAGAGGGGTATGAAATAGAGAGAACTGATGAGAAGGAAGTGAAATGGACAGAGGGGTATGAAATAGAGAGAACTGATGAGAAGGAAGTGATCTAAAAATGATTGGGAACTGAGAAAAGGAGGAACTAAAGAAAAAGAGAAAAACCTACCAAGTTCTGTGGAATTGTATTTGTCTTGATACAGGTGGCTGTCTCAACATCCCATAATTTCACAGCATTGTCTCGTGACCCACTGCACAGGTACATACTATCTGATATCAAAAGGTTAACACATATGATGTTTTGTCGCACGTAACGTAGACGTATTCGTAGCAATAAGTGTAAATATACGCCTTTAATCACGTACAAACTTCTATCCCATCACCACTCCACAGAGAAAAGGAAAAGATAACACCAATCGACTACATACAGGAAATATCACACACTCCCCCCCCCCCCCCCCAACCAGGTTCAAACACTTTGTCTTTTCCCACCCACATAGGAAAGCCCCCTTGAAAGAAAACAAACTGTTTAATTAGAACAAACATCAATATCACCCCCCCCCCCCCCCCCCCTCAACAAAATTAATTAATTCAAAGGAGTTTATGGTCAGGTGTTCTTGTTCTTTGACCACACAACCCATTTGGTGACTAGCCGTACCGAAAACAAATATCCCCCCCCACATTTTGACAATATCAATTAAAATGTTGTCACCATACACCCCACAACATGTAACACCCACCATCTCATGGTAAATTTTCACCTCACTCTCACACAAAGATTTCTTTGAAATTGTTGTCATTAAAATGTATAAATTTGAAAATTGTTTTCATTATTTTGTATAAAATATAATATTTTCAAAACCCAAACAAAAATAAAAGAGAACAAAGACTATTAATTAACACTACATTATCATACATACATACAGATCACAAACAGACGAACCAAAGTCAATGTGGCAAGTTCAGCGCACCTCCTATGATTTAGATATAAGCGCAAGATGGCCACACATCTGGCCTTCTAAAACCACAATACAGTTTGGAAAGTTTTGATGCTCTTAGTTACATGTGACAGAGACATCTGTTGGTGAAGGCCTACAGTCTGGATGTGATACTCTTAGTTACATGTGAATGTGATACCCTTATCTACATGAGAGGGAATGTCGTGGTCTAGTGGTTAAATGACAGGGCTCACAATACGAAGGTGATGGATTCGCTCGCCAATCATAGCATCAGCCGTTACCCCGGGGAAGCAAACCCTTAGAAAATGCAAGAGGAAGCAGACTCTTACATAAAATGGATGCTCAAGTCGGGCGCACTGGGTCAATAGGTGCAAAATAAAAACATAATGCAATGCACATCACCTTAGGGAATAGAGAAATAAGGCGAACGCCCCAAAAAATAAAATCTACATGTGTGGTGACATCTATTAGTGAATGTCTACAGTCTGGGCATGGTACATGTTTTTCTTCTTCATCGTAAACATCAATCTCATATAAACAATGATATTTACACCCAGCCAATTTATAACTATGCAACCTAAACACATATACATACGAGGCGTGTTCAAATGAAACTGGACCTAACTGCACCAAGTGAACATACGTACTATGCGCATGATGACGTCAATTCTGGTGTAAACAGCACATACCGACCGACAAGTTTGCAACATTTAATTGTCCTCTGACTCATAGTTTCCTCAGCAGGCAGTTGAAAACACGGCGGGTGTGATACGGAATCCGTGCAGAGTTGATCAGCGAGCGGTGATTCAGTTTCTAACAGCTGAAGGATGTCGACTAGTTGACATTCATCGCAGAATGCAGGCAGTGTATGGGGACAAAAGTGTGTCAAAGACAACAGTGAAGAACTGGACAACGATGTTTAAAGAAGGACGTGAGTTAATGAAAGATTCACCGAGACTAGGTCAGGCGCATATTGTTGCGTCAGAAGATGCCATCACCAAAATTGATGCAGCGATTCAGGTGAACCGTCATCGGAGCTTACATTCGCCACAATTTTGTCACCATACACTATCTACATTCTGCGATGAATGTCAACTGGTCGACATCCTTCAGCTGTTAGAAACCGAATCACCGCTCTGGACGGATTCTGTATCATACCCGTCATGTTTTCAACTTGTCTGCTGAAGAAACTATGAGTCGGAGGATAATGAAATTTTGCAAACTTGACAGTTGGTATGTGCTGTTTACATCAGAAGTGACGTCATCATACGTATGTTCACTTAGTACAGTTAGGTCCGGTTTCATTTGAACACGCCTTGTATATACAGTTAACGTAAAGCCTAAACAGGTGTACAATATTGTGGCTATCACACATATAATGCTAACACAGTGACCTTGACTGACAAACAGATATAATAAAGTGATCTTGATGCTTGAACTTGGCAGATGCAGTGACCTTGTCCTATAAAACCCATCACATAGTGACCTTGATACTCAAACATGGCACACACTTTGACTGACCTTGATACACAAATGCACAATATATAGCGACCTTGACCTACAAACACAACAGTGGCCTTGGACTAAAGCATGGCATATAAAGTGACTTTACACAAAGTGACCTTGAGACACACATCGCATGTTGTGACCTTGACACATACCACTGGTAGATCATAACATTGACCCACAAATCTGACACATACCTGAACTGATGTGTACTGCAGTCACCACTAAGGAATGACCCAGATATTCTTGCTGAGAGTCACTCTTGCCTGTTCTCCACATTTTCACAGTTGTGTCCCTTGATGCACTGAAGACTCCCTGACATTCTGAGCCATAGCAAACCTTAGGGGCATTAAGAACCAATTTTGTAATGTTCAATTCTTCTTGTTCCTTGCATGCTCTTTACAAATCACAGTGGCACTGCAGACGCCCTTTACAGAAAGCCAAAGTAATTTATACGTTCTTGTAACGGACCTTTCTGAAGAAATTAGTTTCACATCATTGTTTTTCTGGTTTCTGAAACTGTGTTTTGCGCTTATTATCTCAGTGTATCTGACTTCAGCACAATTTATTTAATGCGTTTACTTTCCACAGGGGCACGACATTGCCGTTTTATGAATTCTGAGACAGCTTGTTTGTGAGCCATGCCACTAACCATTTCACCGCGCTGCCACCCTGTTTTACATTATGAGCTTGCTAGCCCCATTTACAACCTTCTTTATCCATTTAGAAGGCTACAGTGACTCTATTCTTGGATTCCCTCGATATACAAAAGTACTTATTTTTTAAAACATTATACTTGCCTTTCCAATAATGAACCTCAGAGCCCAGCCAAATCGAGCAGTGATGGTTGCACTTTGCTTAGGTTGAAGAATCTTAGTCACCTACTTTTTAGCCAGCTTCCTTGAGTGACTAGCCATTAGGGATTCTAGTTGGTACAGCTGGGGTCTTCAGGCTTTCTTTCCCACCCTGGTCTTGGTAGAGCATAGATGTATGGATTTTGGCTTCTTAATATCACCAACAATTCTCACAAAAATGAGGCAACATGGACAGATAAGACCATCTCATATCAGCAAGAAGGGGACGGTGTGGCCTAGTGGTTAAGTGACATGGCTCATAAGCAGAAGGTGCTGGGTTCGATCCTCATCACAGCACCGGCCGTTACCCCGGATAAGCAAACCCTTAGAAAATGCAGGAGGAAACAGACCCTTACATAAAATGCATGTTGAAGTCAGATGCACTAGGCCGACAGGCGCAAAATAATAACCACAGTGCAGCGCACACCGCCTTGGGGATTAGAGAAATAAGGCGAACGCAAAAAAAAAAAGCATGAAAGCAAGAACAATTCCCACAATATTAAGGAAATATCGACATAGATTTTCTCTAGTGAAGATAGATGTGTCGGACCAAAAGGTGCAAATATCGCAGTCAAGCTGTAAACTAGCGACACAACGGATTCCATTCTCCAGACTACACTCTGCAACTTACAAAGCCCTGTTCAGGCCTTGGCAGCGGCAGATTGAGAACAAACGCAGAAGAAGAAGATTTTCTCATATCAGCAAGAAAGCAAGAACAATTCTTATAATACATTGGCAATATAGACAGAGAACCCTGCCGAAGACGGCAGTGTCGGACCGAAAGGTGCAAATATCGCAGTCAAGCTGTAAACTAGTGACACAACGCATTCCGTTCTCTGGACTACATCCTGCTACTTGCAAAGCCCTGCTCAGGGCTTGGTAGCGGGAGATTGAGAACGAACGCAGAAGAAGACAGAGAATAACATAGACTTTCTCTTTATTCCTGCAACTAAATGGTTTCTATACCAGTCTTTTTTTTTTTTTTTTTTGTGTTCGCCTTATTTATCTATTCCTCAAGGCGGTTTTCGTTGCACTATGTTTTCATTCTGTGCCTGTCGGTCCAATGAATCCGATTTCGGCATGCATTTTATGTAAGGGTTTGCCATTTCCTGCATTTTCTAAGGGTTTGCTTCCCCAGGATAATGGCTGGTGCTGTGATGGGGACTTTAGTTTGTGAGCCGTGTCCCTTAACCATTAGCTCACGCCCTTTACCAGTCTTCTGACCAAGGTGACATGGATTCAGCTCAGTAAGAGGCTATCCTTTAAAAGTAAAGAGCCATGGGCATTGATGACAGCATCCTGGGCTTTATCCTAGTTTCTGTATTCATTGACAGGCTAGCCAGGGAGGGAAGACAACGAGAACAATTCACCCACCCAGTATCACTGATAGAAGTCAAGGCAAACATTAAAAAAAATATAAACAACAGTGGATAGAGAGAACAAACAGTAAATACCCACAGGACCCAATCAATAGACTGAATAGGAAACAGTATATCACAATTTTTCGCCTCAGGGCAGGTCATTGCAGACTAAATGCACACATGCATAAAATGAAAGCAGTACAGACTGCAGAGTGTACATGTCAGAGAGGACCCCAGACTCCAGAACACATCCTGCAAACATATCCACTGCACCAAGACTCCCGTGAGAAGACCTGGCCTGAGGAGAGAAACATACAAGACAAACTGTGGGGAACCATTGAGGACCTGCGACTGACATGTCACTTCATGGAGGCAGCCTATCTAGTGGCATAAAACGAGCATACGAAACCGAACGCAAAGAAGAAGTATTCATTGTCAGAAGATTTGACTTCCTTTGGCTGGCTTTTATCAGAGCGTGTCATGTGCCTCGTTTCTGTAGGATTCTTGAGAATCTGGCCAGCACTACTGGTATTTTTATTAGGGGACGGCGTGGGCTAGTGGTTAAGTGATACAGCTCACAATCCGAAGGTGCTGGGTTCGATCCCCATCATAGCACCAGTCGTTACCTCGGGGAAGCAAACCCTTCGAAAATGCAGGAGGAAGCAGACCCTTACACAAAATGCATACTGAAGACGGATGTACTGGGCCGACAGGTGCAATATCAAAACCACAGTGCAACGCACACCGTCTTGAAAATTATAGAAGTAAGATGAAAAAAAAGAAAGAAAAAAAAGGGCCAAAAGATTTGACTTCCTTTGGCTGGTTTTTATCAGGGCGTGTCATGCGCCTCGTTTCTGTAGGATCCTCGAGAATCTGGCCAACATTACTGATATTTTGATTTTCTGTTACGGTTTCTGTAAAGAAGTTTGTTTTCACCAGGTTTGGGTTGTTAGCCAAAAACCTGGGGGATGGTTGTGTAGTTTTAGTCTGGCCTCTCTTTTGGTGACCTATTCAGCTTGGTTTAACCTACTAGGATCACAATACTCTCACTGACATAGCTTCAGGAATAATTCAAGCACTCAAGCTGTTCCCTCCCCTCAAGATAGTACATCTGGAACATCACCAAGTTGTTATTTTATAAATTTTTTTGAAAACTAACATCTGGTCTGGCACAACATATTGATCAGACATGTTAGTCAGCGTCGGGTAAAATATACTGGCCAAGCCCTTCACCTTGGCTTCCTCGAAGCCCTTCCTGAAAATGGGCTTTTCTGATGACAGCCTGGCTAACAAAGAGAAGGATCGACGTGATCCCCATAGTAGTGAGTGACACGCAGATAAAGCAAAGCATACCACAACAGCCTGGAAGACCCTGCTTGAGATGTGAAGAAAGCTACAACAACCCGCCACTTAATGTCCTTTTCAGGGTGCACAAAAGAGTAAACCTACTCATTGTGGGCATTCATCAAGAACATCAACAACAATGATTTATGGTAGGCATGTCTCTCTTGCACCAAAGGCCATGTATGATGATGACTAATTATAGTTATAACTGCAACAAAACAACTGACTCAACAACCAGCAACATGAAAAATAGATCATATACCTTTGTAACAGCACTTAAGTGTCCTGTCCATCTGGCCTCTTGTCTTCTCTTGTTGTAGTCATACAGAATAATGCTCTGCAACCATGTCACAGAATAAAAGGTGAATAAATTTATTTTTGTGGGCAAAAGCTTAGAGACTGCACCAGGACAGAAACAAAATGAAACTCAAATTACAGCCACAAGGTCTTTATCATGGACAAAGAACAAACGAAAATACCTAATAATTACTAGAAGCAATACAAAACACCAGAGGTGAACAAATGTTGCGGGAATTCAGATAGAGTTCAATAAAATCCAAGCAACCTCAGCAGTTGCTCTTCAGTGGCTACCCTCCCATTGTGGCATCACTGCGAATGAAAGAGCTGATGCCATGTCCAAAGCAGGTGGCAAGATGGAGTAACGTATCCACACAGTGTCTTACCGAGAGGCAAAGATTATCATCCACAATCGGTACAACTCAAAATGGAAGAAAGACATGAGCAATAGACCTGACACAATCCACCAACTTCAGAGACACCAACAAACCACCATCTTTTGCCCGAGACAGGCCACTGCAGAATATTGGGTCACCTACAACGGCTCAAGATATGATACATAAGTGACTGCACATGTGGAACCAGCATCCAGATCCCCTGAATACACCCTGCAGGACTGCGAAATATAGAGGGATCTGAGATGTCAAACCTGACCAGAGGGAGCCAAGGTGATGCAAAATCTGTGGATGCTGCTACCCGGATCTAATATCAACTATTGAGACAAATGGACCATTCAGTTGTCATTTACTTTAAATTCCTTATATTCAACCTTGACATGTTCTGAAACAAATGTTTGTTTGACTCCTTTGTGTTTTGATCCCTCATAAACATACTGCACATTTTTTTGGTTTTGGTGTCGCATTATTTTTCTATTCCCCAAGGCGGAGTGTGTTACACTGTGATTTTTATTTTGCACCTATCGGTCCAGTGCATCCGACTTCAGCCTGCATTTTATGTAAGGGTCTGTTTCCTCCTGCATTTTCTAAGGGTTTGCTTCCCCAGGGTAACGGCCAGTGCTGTGATGGGGATCGAACCAGCACCTTTTGGTTGTGAGTCGTGTCACTTAACCACTAGCCCACGCCGTCCACATACTGCAAATGAGCCTCCTTCTGAAACTTTCTTTGTAATCTTTCCTAGAGCTGACTCTAGGTCAGTCATGTGGCTCCCTTCATTATAAGTGCTTTCTGTTCTGTTATTCTTATTTTTCCCAACCGACCAGATTTTTTTACTTATGACGTTTCACTGTGTTTTGGGAATTATAGTAATTTTTGCTATGTGTTGTTTCTTTAAGATGCATTTGATTGCCTATTGACATGCGTACGTAGACTGTAGAATTGGCTAGCTCATTTCCTTTTTGCTGGAATACAAATTCAAAAAGATTCTTTCTGTGGGACAGTTATTCTTTGAAATACCAAAGGCTGTCCTCTTGTTTTAAATGTTATGAGGTTATTAGTGCTTGTGTACATCTTTCTCTTAGCCAAGTGTGTGCATAATGTATCTTCCTCTTTTGTTAGGGGTACTTGTACAGCTTTTGTTTAGTGAGTTCTGTCTTTGAATTTGTGAGAGCATAAACATGGCGAGGTAAGTGTTGAAAAATTAAAGGGAGATGTACTGCCACTCATGTTGCAAGGTCTTGTAGGGAGATGTAGTACTGCCATTCATGTTGCAAGGTCATGTAAGGGAGATGTAGTACTGTCACTCATGTTGCAAGGTTTTGTAAGGGAGATGTAGTATTGCCACTCATGTTGCAAGGTCTTGTAGGGAGATGTAGTACTGCCATTCATGTTGCAAGGCCTTGTAAGGGAGATGTAGTACTGTCATTCATGTTGCAAGGTCTTGAACTTGTAGATGTTTGTCACAGTAGAGTGTGTGAAAGTGGGATGTCACTTAAGCCTGAAAGTCTTTAATATGTGGATGTTCTTACAGTGCAGTGTGTGAAAGGTCGGAATGTCATAGAGCAGTGTGTGAAAGGTGAAAATGTCACAGTGTAGTGTGTGAATGGTGGGAATATTGTCACAGTACAGTGTGTGAAAGGTGGAAATGTCACAGTGCAGTGTGTGGAAGGTGGAAATGCCACAGTGCAGTGTGTGAAAGGTTGAAATGTTAGCACAGTACAGTGTGTGAAAGGTAGGAATGTGATTTGGCTTGGCTTCGTTCGTTCTCAATCTCCCGCTACCAAACCCTGAAAGGGCTAAAGTAGCAGAATGAAGTCCAGAGAACGGAATGCGTTGTGTCGTAGTTTACAGCTTGACTGCGATATTTGCACCTTTCGGTTCAACACATCCGACTTCAGCAAGCATTTTTTGAGTAACGGGTTAGTATTCTCTCTTCGATCTCTTCTCCTTAGCCAGTCTGCCCTGCTGCAACCTGTTATCCAGGATCACCGTGTGGAGGTGTAGAAGGGTCTTGGCAGCTCTGGATTGCTGGCCCTGATGCTAGCAGTCAGTTATGGGTCGCTGACCGCTGCAGCTCATGCTCTGCATCTTGATCTCTAAGGAATGTGATTTAAGGTATGCAGTCTTGAAGATATAGACGCTATGGAGATTTATGTGTATTATTATCAAGATTATTGTCAGAATATTTGCTAAATGTTGTGTGTACTTAGGTATGATCAGTCAAACCAGTTTCCTGATACTTCTTCTGAAAGTCTGTGTCACAGTTCATACTTTTATGATGACTACAGTCTGAACAATCCTGCATTGTTAAATCAGGATTAAACTCCATCTAGATATGTGCACTGTTAGTAACTATCAATTTTGTCTGATTTAGAGAACTTTCACTCTGTGTCTTTTCATTGATGTAGTGGCTGAATGTCTTATATACATGCTTGTATTGATGTTTATGTCTTATATACATGCTTGTATTGATGTTTATGTCTTATATACATGCTTGTATTGATGTTTATGACACAAATAATTAATAAATCGCTTTGATAAGCTCTCCACAGAATGAAAGGATTATATTTCCAATAACTGTTTACCTGATCCTTGCTGCCTGATAAGCACAAACCAGGCCGCAGAGAAGCCACACTGACAACTGCATCACCATGCTGAAGAGCAACACCAGAGGCTCCCGAATCACCACACCCAGAATCTCGTATTCCACCATCAGATTTCACTGCCCCAGCAGTAGACGCTGATCTTGCTGATCTACATGTTTGTGAATACGAATGAATCAGGTATGCTTGGGAAATGCCAGATGTAAGTTACAAGTAATGTACACAATAATATGAGCATCAATCCTACTTTAATCTAAGAAAGATGGAAGCAAATTCTTAACAAGAAAACACCATTAATAAGACATTCATAGATCCCAATGATGACAAAGGGACAAGTTGTCAAGAAGTATATTTATGCCACCAACTATCTACTATCAGCGTCAGACATGGATATTGTCCAATAAATAAGAATGAAAGATCAGAATATATTAAATTAGTTGGTTGCAAAAAGTGCACAGTGTAATTAGCAGAGAAAGAGTGAGCGGTGAAGAAACTCAAAAGTAAGAATCAATACCATACACACTACAGGCATACATTGAATTGATAACCAGAGAATTAAATGGCTGGAACATTTGAGAAATATGTCAATAAACTTACCCACGTCTATAACAGCAAATCTCAGAGCAAGAGGAAGACAAGAAAAAGGTGGATTAGTGTTGTTAAAGTAACAATCATTGTTACAATTAACTTACACTGCAAAGCCTTTGCCAAAGGCCATACAATAAATGAATGATACATCGATTTTGAAAACAGCAACGGGCATAACTTAACTAAACGTCGTTATACTGGTCTAGAAGACTCTGCAGAGTCTGTATTAACTGTATACATTAATACAACTACAAGTACAACCATTTACAAAAAGGTTGTACCTCCCTACGATATTTATCGATATAAGTGGGCAGATAATAAAAGCACAGCACTACCAGAGCATGGGAATTTAAGTACAACAAGAGTGTGCACAACTGATAGGCCGTAAACAAGACATTTGTAGATTTATAATTATTCATTAGTAATCAAATCAGACAAATCATTTGTCTGATTTGTCATTAGCTAAGTTTAGTAAAGTACAGTAAGTTTTAGTTTTACGAATCGGAAAGCGAACTAACCCCGCGCATTTATTTCGTTTGCTTAACAATTTTCCCATTAGCCTGGCCGCAACAGAACTCATAAAGCTAGAATATAATAGCTTCCCGAGGACATGCTTTCGCTGATCTGCCTGTTTCACAGTTCACATTGGGATACGTTCGGTCGATTGAGTTCGTAGCAGGTACAGTCTGAGTCTCAGTCTGTGGTCGCTAATGTCAATAAAGTATGGCTGCTGCACTACTTCCGGTATAAACAAGGATCATTAAACGCAACGAAACAATGAAGCAAACTTCAAAAGGCAGTGACTTCACTGCACTTCTGGCTGGCATACCCATAATAATAAAGCGCCCATAATCTTTCTGTAAATGGCGAGATATTTGGATTCTGATGGTTTCTGTAACCCACTGGTTGAACCTACTACTCCACCCTCTTACTCCGTTCAAACATCATTTGAATTTGAGCAATGCGTATTGCTTAAACTTAACTTAAACTTAACATCTTTATACTGGTTTAGAAGACCCTGCAGAGCCTGTATACAACCAGTTACATTTACATCACCTTGCTCTAAAATCTATGCGCATCCAGTTTATTCTTAAATGCATTAACTGTCCCTGCCTCCACTACCTCCCCTGGCAATGCATTCCAAGCAGACACCACTCTCTGACTAAAAAAATATTTCCTAATATCTAACCTGGACCTCTCTTTAATCAGCTTGTAGCTATACCCTCGTGTTATTGTAGGTGGCTGTATTTAAAAAAAACTTGTTATAGTCTAATTTATCGATTCCTCTGATCATCTTATAAACCTGTATTAAGTCACCACGAATTCTTCTCTCTTCGAGACACTGTAGGCCGGTTTTTCTGAGTCGTTCCTCATAACTGTAATTCTGGAATCCCACTATCATCTTTGTCGCCCTTTTTTGTATTCTTTCTAGCATGTTTATGTCCCCTCTATGATAATGACTCCACACCTGTACACAGTACTCCAATCTAGGTCTAACTAAAGCTTTATACAGTTTGACGATCACTTCCTTGCTCCTATGTTTAATATTTCTTTTTATCATACCTAACATTGCATTTGCCTTTTTCACTGCTACCTTAACTTGCTCACTCACCTTTCCTGTATGATCTATTATAACCCCTAGGTCCCTTTCCTTATCTATCTTTCTAATATTGTTTTCTCCCATTCTGTAATTATGTTCCATATTGGATCTACCCATGTGGATGACTGTACATTTATCTACATTAAACTCCATTTGCCAGCTTACAGACCATTCTCGAATTTTATCTAAATCCGACATCAATATATCCACTTCCACTTTAGATGAGACACTACTGCATAGTTTTGTGTCATCAGCAAATTTTGCAATCATGGATCTCATATCAATGTCCAAATCATTTATATATATCAAGAACAAAATTGGTCCCAAAACCGAGCCCTGTGGCACACCACTTTTCACTTCACTCCACTCAGAGTACTCCTTATTTATGCCCACTCTCTGCCTTCTTCCCGTTAACCAATTTTCAATCCATTTGGCAACTTCGCTGATTTGTATATTGTTGTGTTTTGTGTGCAATTTTCCAACAGACGGTCATTCATGATTGACATACTTCAAAATGCCGAGTGCTTTGCTGTGGTCTATGTGCATAACAGGGACAAGAATAGCACCACTGCCCCACAGAGAGCATTTCGTAAAAGGCGACTAACTGTGTGACATAGAATAACACGGGCCATGGCTAGATGTGTACTTTGGAATCGTTCACTTTTAAATAATCGAGTGGATTATGTAGCCAATGTGTCAGATTGTGCAATAATGATAATAATAATGTTCGCTTAAACATCTGTGACGTGGTTCCAGGTCTTGTCCATGGCGCAGGAGGAGGTTGCTACTTGCTGGAGCCATACTGTTCAGAGACGGCCTCTTCTGCGCCTCCAGCCGGTCGGGGAAAGACTTTCGGCACAGAGGAACGACTTGTGTAGTATCTTGCGGGCAGGGGTTTCTTGGTCCAGCCGTACAACATGCCCGAACAAAGATGTTCAGAAGACACCTGTTTTGATCGGATCAATTGACTTTCGATGTGACGATGGAAACATAATTGATTGTACAATCAAAGCAGTTAAACAGAGGTCTTTTAACAATTCACTGCAGTCAACCTTTTGTAATGGGGATAGCAACTGCTGTGATATGATCAGCCAAATTTTGATGTGCAGATGACAACTGATTTGATCTGATCAATTGACGTTCGATGTGAAGATGCCACCTGAACTGATCTGAGAAGCTGACCTTCGATACGATGATGCCAACTGATTTGATCCGATCAGCTGACTTTCATAATGGCGATGTCAATTGAACAATAGATCAACCGACCTTTGATGTGCACATGACAACTGATTTGATCTTATCAATTGGTTTTAAATGCGGAGAACTGATCTGAGCAGATGACAACTGATTGTATATCTTCTTCTTCTTCCTCGTTCGTCTTCAGACCTCAACTTCAATGACTCTAACAGAGGCAGCAGTCGACTCAAGGCTCTGTACGCTTTCGTACAGCTTCTCGTGGAAGGACACTGGCTGTTGTCAAATGCTACTTTTTTTGTCGGTATACAGTGGACAGGACTGCAAAATATGTTCTGCCTTCATGGGAGTTGTGCCGCAGGCACAAAGGTCTGTAGTGCCAATCTTGAACTTGTTGTACAGATGGCATCTAAGTCTGTTGTCACCTGTGCGTAGCCGGAGAATTATCACCTAGTCTCGTGGCCAGGGTGGTCTTTTTTCCATTTTGCACTGTACGTTGTCCATGAATATGATCGATTGATCTTCTCTGTTTTTTTTAGTACCGGGTTATCACTCTGTCTTCGATCCCTTCTCCTTGGCCAGTCTGCTCTGTTGCAGCCTGTTATCCGGGATCACCTCATGGAGTTGTAGAAGGGTCTTGGCAGCTCTGGTTCGCTGGCCCTGACGCTAGCAGTCAGCTATGGGTCGCTCACCGCTGTAGCTCATGCGCTGCTCAGCGTTTTGATCCCCGTTGCAATAAATAATCTTATATTTGCGGATGATGCCAATTTTGATGGCAAAAAGTGAGCACAAATTGCAGATCCAGGCTAGGCATAAGGAAATACTTTTTTAGCCAGAGATTGGTTATTACATGGAATGCAATGCAACAGGAGGTGGAATCAGCGAATGCATTCCAAAATAATAAATTGAACGCACATAAATGTGTTTGGTGCAAGTGAAATTGGTGAATAAATAAACTGCCCACTAGCCCACTCCGTCGCCTGAAAAGTGGAATATTTTCTTTGTGCTATGCAAAATGTTGCAGTAAAGAAGGCCGTGATAGTTTCCCATGAGGAAGGCTGATCTATTTTCATAGTGCTCAGTGGGGACCGCCCTCTTGTCAGACGAACGTTCAGGTCCCTGGTCATAGTCTGAGCGTGTGTCTCGTTTTGTAGCTTGGAGATGTTGAACCTATTCACAGGCTTCCGCCCCCGATGACGACCAATAGACTCTCCATAAGTGTTGAACTTTAAGACATTAAGAATGTGGTCTGTCTAGCACTCGGTGCCACACATGACTTTAATCACACGCACGTCCCGTCTGTCTAGCACTCGGTGCCACACATGACCTTAGTCACACGCACGTCCCGTCTATCTAGCACTCGGAGCCACACATGCCCTTTGTCACACGCACGTCCCGTCTGTCTAGCACTCGGAGCCACAAATGACCTTAGTCACACGCACGTCCCGTCTGTCTAGCACTCGGTGCCACACATGACCTTAGTCACACGCACGTCCCGTCTATCTAGCACTCGGAGCCACACATGCCCTTTGTCACACGCACGTCCCGTCTGTCTAGCACTCGGAGCCACAAATGACCTTAGTCACACGCACGCCCCGTCTGTCTAGCACTCGGAGCCACAAATGACCTTTGTCACACGCACGTCCCGTCTGTCTAGCACTCGGAGCCACACATGACCTTAGTCACAAGCACGTCCCGTCTGTCTAGCACTCGGAGCCACACACGACCTTAGTCACACGCACGTCCCGTCTGTCTAGCACTCGGAGCCACAAATGACCTTAGTCACACGCACGTCCCGTCTATCTAGCCCTCGGTGCCACACATGACCTTAGTCATACGCACGTCCAGTCAAGTGATAACATAGTCGATGAGATGCCACTGCCTATATCGAGGGTGCATCCTTGATGTTTTTTGTTTTTTTTCTGGGTGACGAAACATGGTATTTGCGATGAAAGGCACATATGCTCAGCAATAGTTGGCAATTACTGCTGTACTTTCCTATGCCGTGTGCCTCAAGTACACATAATCCCCCCTCCCCCCGCCCATCCCACTCCACCCCCCACAACCCCATCCCCTTCCGACTAACTTCTTCGTCTTCTTGTGATCACCCTTTGATTTTGACACATGTGATGAACTCGGCCGCTGTCTGGATCATTTCTTTAACGCCTTACAACTTTGAGTTTAATGTTGAGTCAGTTGGCCAGGGAGTCTTCTTCAACTGACCGTACAAAGGGCAGTACTGTAAGACATGCTCTCAAGTTTATTAACTCAGCCTACGCGTGCACTGTGGTGAAGCAAGCAGACGAAGCCTGCACACCAAATCATCGTTTGAAGTCGTTTGGATCAACGGCGTTTTCCTATAACGTCGTTGAGAAAACATTTTTAAATGTACGATAATATAAAATATTCGACACTAAGACGCTCCGTGCCGGACCATGGCGCTGAAGTGTGTAGACGACCATTTCAGGCGCCATATTTGTTTGTTAGGTAGTTGTTGGATTCTTTTCAAACATTAATTTAGAATTCTATTCCAATCTGATTTCTGCCCAATAACAATGATTGCTAAACGTATGTTGTTCAAAACAGCTCAAGCTGTGGTCACAGGAAGAAGAGGACAAGTCATACACTAGAAGTTAAGTTAGGTGTGTTAAAGAGATATAGAGAAAAAGAGCGAGCTGTGGACACAGCTTGATTTCTCGGTTTAGAGCCTGCGACTGTTCGAACATTCCGTGGATACGCAGAAACAATAAAATGATGTACTCAAAGTGTCCCTACATTAGCTGCTAGGAAGTTAACTCGTAACAGAAGTGGCGTAATGCAAAATACGGACAGATTGTTAAACATCTGGTTGGAGGATCACTAACAGCGTGAATCTACATCTTCGTTCCTCCTGTTCATACAGGGAAAAACACTCAGTTTATTAAAAAAAGTTAAATAAAGAAGATGTTGACCGTGCTAAAACTGAAACGTCTGTGGCAAGTCTTGTGTGGTTAGAACATTTCAAGAAGCTCTCAAACTTGTGCAATATACATATGAGATGTGAGTCTGCTAAAACTTGTACAACATACATGTGACATGTGAGTCTGCTAAAAAAACTTGTACAACATGCATGTAATATGTGAGTCTGCTAAAACTTGTTCAACATACATGTGACATGTGAGTCTGCTAAAACTTGTACAACATACAATTGACATGTGAGTCAGCTAAAACTTGTAAAGTACACATGGGACATGTGAGTCAGCTAAAACTTTTACAACATGCACGTGATCTACGAGTCTCCTAAAGCTTGTACAACATACATTTTACAGGCGAGTCTGCAAGTGCAGATAAAGAAAAACTGCAAGTTGTCCAGAAGAACTCAAGAAAATAATTGAAGATGGCGATACAAACCACAACAGGTTTGTAAAGTAGACGAAACAGTTCCCTGTTTGGGAAATGAATGGCAGTCAGAACACAGACGGGAATAACAATGTGCACCTGGGTTGAATGCAGCCAAAGATCGGAGGACCATTGGCTTGAGGGCAATCCTACATGCGATCTACAGTTTAAGTCTTTGCTTGTTTATCAAGATGAGACACCTAGGGTTATAAAAGGCTATCCAGAAGCTAATCTTCCCATCGTTTGGTGTCCAAACTAAAGGGCTGGGACTCTAGACCAGTGTGAAGAGTAGTTCACGTCATATTTGTGTTCTTCTATGAAGGAATAATGTAGGGGAAATAACCTTGAAAACAAATTATTGACTTCTAGGTAATGCACCAGGTCATCAACCTAACCTGGTTGACTTATCAGATAGTTCTGCCCATAAACACGTCAACCTGAGTAAACTAATGTATCAGTGGTTTTTTTTTCAACATTCAAGACACTTTATTTGCTGTGTACATTTACATAATTAACTGAGTTCACAATTGGTGAAGGTAGGGCTGCTGTATGGACATTTTGGTGTGCCTATTACATCACAAAAGTTTACGGCAATATGTCTGATGCACGACAGGCATTTCATCATCACGTAGCATGTCCTTTCTAGAACGTCGCTCCCATCACAGTCTGTCTGAAAGAAACTCGTTCCCTTGCCAAAACACCAGCTTCCGCCACTGTAATACTCAGGCATTCCTGGATATCTTGGTGCCATCGTCTTCTTGGTCTACCCCTTCCTCTTTTGCCTGGCACCATACCTTCCATCACCGTCCTCTCAAGACCGTTGTGTCTCTTGATGTGACCAAAGTATTTGCATTTTCTAGCCAATATGGAATTGATAAACCAGTTCTCCTCTATGCTCAACTCTTGCCGAATGTCTACATTTGTTCTTTTCTCTGTCCAGGGTATTCTGAGGATCTTTCTGTAACATTTTGACTCGAAGGATTCGATTCTTTGTCTAGAAGTTTTGGTAATCGTCCATGATTCACAGCCATAAGCTGCCACAGGAAAAACACAGGCTCTCAAGACTTTTACTTTTATCATTTTGTTGGTGCCCTGCCATAATTTCTTCAGGCTGTTCAGTCTCTGCATTGCCATAGCTAGTCTTCTTCTGATTTCTTTCGAGCAGTCACCATTTTTATCGATTCTGGAGCCCAGATATTCAAAATGTGTAACCTGATCTATTTCCTCACCACCCACTGTAAATTTATGCTGACATTGTGTTTTATCGGTGGTCATTATCTTTGTTTTGTTTATGTTTATGAACAGATTTTGATCTTTACTATGTCCATTAACGGCTGAAAGTAGCTGCTCTAGCCCTTCCGCACTTCTTGATAGTATCACTATGTTATCTGCGTATCGTAACTCTGGAATCTCGTACCCCCCAATCGTAAATGGGTCGAAACTTTCAATGTTCTCATCTTCTCGTACATTTCTCATTTTACATTCCGCATATATGTTGTACAGATAAGGTGAGAGGATACATCCCTGTCGGACTCCCTTTTGTACTGCAAACCAATCTGATGTTTGCCCAGATACTCGGTAGCGGCTTGTTGATCTTGGTATAATGTTTCAATGAGATGGACTATATGCAAAGGAAACCCCATTTCCTTCATGATTCTCCACAGATTTTGATGTTTTACCGCGTGAAGGCCTTAGTGTAATCAATGAAACATGTGTACAGGTCTACATTAAACTCTCTACATTTTTCATAGATTGAATTGGTCCAGTTCTCGAGTATGGCATTGCGGCATGGACAACAGCAGCAAAGGCGAACTTCGATAAAGTTAGCAAACTCCAAAACCAAGCCATGAGAGTTATAACAGGAGGCATGAAGTCAACGCCAATTGTAGAACTTGAAAAGATTTCAAAACTGCAATCCATGACCGACAGAAGAGACTGCAGAGCCCAGCTGCAATCAGAGAAACTCAGAAGACTGACTGACCATCCAATGCACCAGAGAATAAACAATTTCGGAAATGGGAAACTAAAGCGAAGAAACTTTGCAGAAATAGCCAAAGCAAAAATGCACGAAAACCCCATGAACGCACTAACACCAAAGCCCATCTCCACTGTACGAAAACCTACCTGGAGGCAGCATATATTTCCAGAGGTGGTAGAAAATATACCAGGTATTAGAAACACAAACTGCAAGTCTAAAAAAGAAAGAAGAGATACTACCCTGAGTTACATAACGGAAAACTACCCAAGCATGGACTGGACCCATGCATACATCTACGGTTCCGTAACAAATACAACACAGTACGGAGGGGCAAGAGCATTCCTGAGCCTACCAAATGGCAGAAAAATAACACTTTCATTCGCTACTGGAAAATACACAAGCAATTTCAGAGCGGAGGCAGAGGCACTGAGGGCGACAGTGGAAGAAATGGTGACAGGTAAAAGGAATGAAAGCCACATAGTCCTGCTTACAGATGCTCTGGCCGTAGTCACAGCACTGAAAAGCCAGAAAAATACTGAACTTAATGATTTAAGAGCAGTACTCTGTCAACTATGCCAGCAGTCCGCACCAAAAAAGGGTAGTGGTGCAGTGGGTTCCATCTCACTGCAACATCCAAGGCAACGAGGAGGCAGACAGACTGGCAAAAGAAGGTGCAAAACTACCACAACCTGATACTAGTATGACATACGAAGAGTCAAAACGGCTTATTAGAGCTAGATACATGACCAAATGGGAAACCGAACATACTGGCTACACCAAAAACGATGCCTATTACCAGTTGAACAGAAGAGAGCAGGTCGCAGTCTTCAGACTTCGCACTGGCCACAACAGACTGAGGTACCACCTATTCAACACATTGAAGATAGGTGGCACCGACGAATGCCCGTGTGGTACCGGGAAAATGACCGCTGAACATTTGCTGCAAAACTGCCCGACATACGAGGATCAGAGAGAGCAGATGTGGCCATCACCAGTAGCAACACTAGACAAGCTCTATGGCAGTGTCGACAGCCTCAGGATGACGGCTGCTTTTTTCGAAAAAATAATGGTTACTGTCTGACTGCGTACGAAGAAGAAGAAGAAGAAGAAGAAGAATATGTGGTCCCGGGTCACTCTGTCTTTCCTAAAACCTGTCTGGACTACGTGAATTTCAGATTTATAACAACCAATACGAACCGCGTGTGACAAAAAATGTGGCCATAATGTATTGGCGACAATCTTGGATCTAAGGAACCAATAAACAAAGCTTATGAACAGATTGCTGGATTGGCTTAGCAAGCTTGGTTATTTGAGATAGCAGTAGAAGATTTAATGGAGTTACATGAATCAAAAAGTCTAAATGATATTGCTCTTCAACAGGTGCATGAGTTCAAGTATCTGGGCAGTATTTGTTAGGCAGACGGTAGGATCGACAAGGAAATTGAGACTATATGTCAGAAAGCATCTGCGGTGACTTATCAGTTGTCACCACTGCTTAGACACACGAGAATTAGTTTGGCAACAAAGCAGCAGCTGATAAACAGAATATTTATGCTGACTCTGTGCTACCCGTGCCAAACATGGCCTCTGTCCAGGGCGCGTGAGAGCAGAATTTCAACTTGTGAAATGAAGTGTTTAAGGAAGGTCATCGGTGTTACCAGTAGAGGCAGAATGTGGAAGAGCGTTGGAAGTATGGTCGGCACGTCTTGTGTCGAATACATTTCATAGCAGAAAATAAGTTGGTTTGGTCTTCTCATGAGAATGCACCCTCATCAACTTCCACTGATGGCTTACACCTCTGGTAGATCTGGCTACAGGGCAAGAGGGCGGCCGAGAGGCAGGTGGATAGATGACATTAGAGTGATTGTGCAGTGACAAGGGCTCACATTGACCGACGCAACGCACTTAGCACAGAATAGATAACTGAAGTTCCTCACGCCGCTCAACGGCACAAGTTGAAAGAAAACTAACTAACTAACTTGAATTAAATGATGAAAAATTATCAAATGTTGATCTCACAGAAGGAACAACGAACACATGAAAAAGAAGACAATGAAAATGATGATGCATTGCCTCCACGATCCTTATCACCAAAAGACTTCCCCAAAACTTTGAGCCTTTGGACATAGCTATGACAATTTTCACTTAATAATTTCATTATTATTGTTCTCGCCCATTCTGTGATTATGTTCCACATTTGATCTAACTATGCGGATGACTGTACATTTATCTACATTAAACTCCATTTGCAATGTCGCAGACCATTCTCGAATTTTATCTAAATCCAACCTCAATATATCCACTTCTGTTTTAGATGAGACACTACTGCAGTTTTGTGTCATCAGCAAATTTTGCAACCATGGATCCCATATCAATGTCCAAATCGTTTATATATATATCAAGAACAAAATTGGTCCAAAAACTGAGCCCTGTGACACACCACTTTGTACTTCACACCACTCAGAGTACTCCTTATTTATGCCCACTCTCTGCCTTCTTCCGGTTAACCAATTTTCAATCCATGTGGCAACTTCCCGACCTATTCCAGGTGATCTTAACTTTCGATATAATCTTTGATGAGGAACTCCATCAAAGGCAATTGCAGAATCATCAAGATAATCGCATCCACTTGTTCCCCTTTATCTATGATTTTAGTAACCTCCTCCATGAATTCTAATAGATTGTTAAGCATGATCTCCCTCTGGTAAACCCATGCTGACTATTTCTGATTATATTAAATTTGTCTAAATGCATTACAATGTTTTCTTTGATTATTGACTCTAACAATTTACAGACTATGCTAGTTAAACTCACCGGTCTATAATTTGCTGGGTCTGATTTGTTGCCCGTTTTTAATAAGGGGATTACTCCTGCATCTTTCCAATCACGTGGAACAATCCCTTTTGTAAGTGATTGAGAACATAATATAGTCAATGGTTTTGCTAGTTGGTCTCTAATTTCAAACAGCAATTTTTGATTAAATCTTGCCCCATCCAATTAAAAAAATTCCTCTGTAATACAGATTGATATTAATCCCGTTGTATCCATGTCTCTATGGAAAATATCTATAGGCTCTGGGATCTTGAAGCAGTCTTCTATTGTGCATACTGTGCTAAAGTACTGATTGAGTAGATTAGCTGCCGCCTTATTCTCATTTATTATTTTTTTCTTTGTTTATTTCTAACATACGAAAAGGGGACGATGAGTCTAACGTCTGGTGAGGCAAAACACACTGATCAGAGAATGTTAGCCAGGGTCAGGAGAAATATACTGACCAAGACCCTCACCTGACCTCTTCGTTGGTCGTCCTGGAAACGGGCTGTTGTCGAGGACAACAGTCCCGTTAACAAGGTGAGGCTCGACGTGATCTCAGTAGTAGTGAGCGACACGCAGATGAGGCCATGCATAGCACAACCGTCTGGAGGATCCCGGTCCACTTTCATCAGTACGCTCGGGATGTAAGGAAAGCTACTGCAACCCGTCACTTAACGCCATGTTCAGGGCGCACGTAAGAGTTACCTACTCATTGTGGTCATTCGGAACAACAACATAAGAAAATAAGCTTTTACTATCAGTTTTGATCCTTGAGCACATTTTTTTTAAAGTTAATTTTTGCTGCTTTATTCCCTTTCTGAGCTATATTTTGCATGACCACATATTTTTAATAAGTTTCTTATGATTTACCTGCCTCTATATATTTTGTCTATGCTTTAGTGTTAGCTCTTCTATATTTAACTACAAATCTAGTTATCTGCTTTTTACGCTTGGGGTTTACTTCCCTACATGGAACACATTCCTCTTTTAGCTTTTCTAGAACTGTTTTGAATCTCTCCTACTCTTGTTCAACATCTGTTCCTCCAATAATATCTTTCCAGATTATGTAGCTCGCTGCCTCTTTCAACATCTGCCTTAGAGTAGTCGTATGTTCGCGTGTTTATGTATACTTCTTTCCCTGCTTTAACTCCCAACGGATGATCTGATGGTCACTTGAGCCAAACAGTTCCTCAATGGTAACGTTTTCAATCATATTTTTCTCTGTCGTCTTTCTTCAGTAGCTGTGCGAGAATATGTTTGCCAGAAATGTATCAAAGAAATATAACTCAAATAAAAAAAATTGTGTCTATAATAGAATTGGTTTCACTTAACGTTTTTTCAGTTCAAGTCACGTTCTATCGGGAATTTAACTACAACGTTAGACAATAAGTTCCAGTACATAATTGTATTTATTTTATATTTATTTATAGACGAAGAATAGTTGACTGTCCACGCATGGCCAACTCTAGATATCTAGAGTTGGCCATGGTCCACGTTATTGAACAATTTGGTAGTTGTTTTCTGGTTGTTTCTTATCTTTATTAACAGCTTGCATTGTTCTCTTTTTCTCATAGTATGTGATTGCACTGTCCTGGTGTTTACACATTCTTCGCCTCTTTTTGCAAATATTCCCACCTTTTCTTGATCCGGGTACATCTCAATGGGATGGTAACAACTAAGATGGTTGGTTTACTGGCAGCTAACCTACGTAGATCATTCCTCAGATGTGGGAGTTTACTGGCAGCTAACCTACGTAGATCATTCCTCAGATGTTGGAGTTTACTGGCAGCTAACCTACGTTGATCATTCCTCAGATGTGAGAATTTACCACCCTTGATGTACAGATAAAGCATCTGCGAAGTTGACTACCCGATGACAGCCGTAATTGCTGCTGTGTTTAATATTAGCAGCTTGTTTTAAAGCTTGAACCTCAGCTGTATACTTGGAACAGACTTTACCACAGGGAATACTTTTCGTCTCACAATAGTTTTCAGGATATGAGACAAAGATACAGACGTCTCAATTTTTAATATCGTTTGCTGCCAATCCATCTGTGATACTGATTCGCCTGCAGGACTAGAATTAGATATTGTAACAATGTGCATGTCACCAGCAGCCTCGTCATGTAAAGTGAACGGCTACATGAATCACCGATGTAAGAGTACACCTAATTACTTTGATTAATAAATACTTCCTGCAAGGGCTCATGATGTGGTGGTGAACCAGGGGTTCATATGGAGCCGAAATACGACAAGTCAAGAAAGAAAGAACTAAAATAATATCTACTGAACACTTCTGCACAGCTTTCGGCGTGTCACTCAAGCTAGTTATACTTACTTTCTGATTGGCCACCCACTACGTTATTCTTCTACTTCTTCTTCGTTCGTTCTCAATTTCCCACTACCAAACCCTGGAAGGGCTTAAGTAGCAGAATGTAGTCCAGAGAACGGAATGCGTTGTGTCGTAGTTTACAGCTTGGCTGCGATATTTGCACCTTTCGGTCCAACACATTTTTTGAGTACCGGGTTAGCATTCCCTCTTCGATCCCTTCTCCTTAGCCAGTCTGCCTTGTTGCATCCTGTTATCCAGAATCACCGCGTGGAGGTGTAGAAGGGTCTTGGCAGCTCTGGCCCTGACGCTAGCAGTCAGCTATGGCTCACTGGCCGCTGCAGCTCATGTGCTGCTCAGCATATTGATCCCCTACGTTATTTAAGTGTTAAACACGGTGTGTATGACAGAAACCCGTGCTCCTCAGTTTGGTCCGTGTGACGTCCCCATTTTCAGTTCAGTGTATGCTGTTCAAGCCGATAATTAAGCCCTCTGTGAAGATTGTTCTGTGGAGAGTTCCTTTCGGACTCCCAGATGGTAAACACATACACCCCCGTCTGTTGCTGTCCATTCTAACAACATGTCCGATGAATGGTCCACCTTTTTTCGTGATGAGAGATGAAACATATTGTTGATTGGTGACTTCTGGAATTATTTTGTTGTGAGGAATTTCTACCAGCGAATGTTTACGAGTTTTTTTAGACACGTATTCTCACATGCATTTAGTTTCTTTTCCAATGCTTTTGTTATTGTCCAGCATTCACATCTATAGGATGATGGCACTGTTGTGGATGAAACTACAGGAGTTTGTGAAATCATTTGAGGGTTGACGAAGGAAGAGCGTTTGAGAAAAAGGCGCAGTAGTGTGTACAACCAGCGGGCTAGAGACACAACCAGCGCCCATACGATACCTACTAAAAGATACTGATCACTTACGACATTGTTTGTTCATTCGGCCTTTTTTCATACGTTAGTGTTCGTTGTACTGTGTTTTGTGACAAATGACACAGTGCATCCGACTTCAGCACGATTGTCAACACTTTTATTTCCCATAGGGGAATGACCTTGTTGTTTCATGAATCTGAACCCAACAAGTTTGAGTTGTGAGCCATGTCTCTAACCGCTTCGTCATACCATCTCCCTGATGACCTATGTCTACCAGGAACGCAGTAATGTTGATTTTGTATAACACAGAATACACTATTCCCTACACATCCCATCTCAGCTTCTGCAACCTTCGGTTCTATAATTCGATTTTTTTTGTTGCGCACAATCGTTCTAACACACTCCACCCCCGCGCCGCCCTCCTCTCCCTTTCCAGTCCAGCGACCCTGAACACTTCCCGTGTCTAACTCACCCCCCAAACTGTAACATCCAACTCACCCGCCAACAGGTAATTTCTAACTCACCTTCCAACAGGTAAGCCCGTGAGAGTACGACGAACACACATACCTTATAACACTACTCGAAAACATGGCTGCATCTCTTCTTCAAAACCCCCCTCCGCTCGCTATTCAATAAATGAAAGTCCAGCCACTACTTCTGCCGAAAATCTACACAAACGTCTGACAAGCTGTTTCTGCGCAGTCAGATTATATCACGTGTGTAGACTCGCACTTTTAGATAGCTTGTCAACATCATTTAAGCATATTAATTCTCTTTGAACGATTCTAGTGGAATTAGGTACTCATTTTGCTTACATCTGATTTCATGTATACTAATCTGTAGCCTGACTTTCAAACTTCAGAGAAAGTTCACCAAAAGCAGTGGTTGAGATTCAGTTTTCATTCATTCGTATTCCAAGTTGTGCTTGAACTTACAACTACAGAAATTGTTGTTTGTTGTAACGGTAAGTGCATTATGCTTACTTTAAACCAAATATATACGTTCTTCTTCTTAGTCTTCTTCTTCTTGTTCTTCTTCTTGTTCCTCCTTCTTCGTTCTTCGTTCTTCTTCTTCTTCTTCTTCTTCTTCTTCTTCTTCTTCTTCTTCTTCTTCTTCTTCTTCTTCTTCTCCTCCTTCTTCCTCCTCTTCTTCTTCTTCTTCTTCTTCTTCTTCTTCTTCTTCTTCTTCTTTCTCTTCCTCCTCCTTCTCCTTCTTCTTTCTCTTCCTCTCTTCTCTCTCCTTTTCCCCCTCCTCCTTCTTCTGTCTTCTCCTCCTCATCCCTCCCCCTCCTCCTTCTTCTTGGATTTTATTGAATTGTTATTCAAAATGATGTTGCATTGAGTTAACTCTTGGCGACGTTTCTTTGGTAGTCTGTTTCAGTGGCTCTTCATACATCCCGAGTCGTACTTAGCAATGGCAACCTGTGCGTTCCTGGTTGTAGTGCATTGCGAGGTTCTTCGGTAAATTCACAACTATGGAATTCAACCTCTGCATTGTTTCGAGACGGGACGTTAAACCCTGCAAAAAACAAGACCTCTGACGGCAAATGTTAATGTTTCTGTGTGAGTGTAATCCACTAACTTTAGCATGTTTGACAAATGCCGAGGAGCATCATATCACTGGTGTCACAAGTATGTCCACTCCCCCTAAATAGCGAAGAATGCAGTGGATTGGTCATGTTCGTCTCATGGAAGATTGTCGCATTCCCAAAGATCTCCTCTGTGTACAGTTGGAGGATGGCAAGAGATCAGTCGGGGCATGTTTTAAATCGAGTATTGAGTCTCAGAACTAAACTAGAAACCTTTCTGATGGATCAAAACATATCTTTGCTTGCCGGTAAATTGAGAACCTTCACTTGGATTTCTCACATCTCGTAGATTTAGCTGGCATCTCAATTTCTAAATTCTTATATACTAAAATTGGCAGGTTAATTCATTTAACACGGAATTACAAAAGAAAAGAAAACAACACATCAGCGTTATTTTAAAAAGAGAACCGATCTCAGCATTTGGATGAAAGCTTCTGTACTAGAGCCAGAGAATGTCTAGCAGGTTAAGGTTACTGATTTCTTAACTGACGGTACTGATCATTTATATGTAATAGAGTAGGCTTTACTTAAGAGTTGACTGACTGACAACATAGACTAAATACTTCAACACAGAAAACACTAAAACTTTCGTTAAACATTGAGATTAAATAATATAATTTATTAACAAGAATAATTGTTACATAATATAAACAAATTACTTCTAAACTAAATAATATTAATATATATTAAGCTAATACAGAAGATACAAGCAAGTGATGTTGATGATACTTCTGTAAACTACATACACAACTAATATTATCTAGTTGCAACTTAGTGGTTCCAGCTAACTCAATGTCCTCGATCTGCACACTCACATATAATCAGATCACGTAGTCAGGCGATCTGTGCACTCACATATAATCAGATCACGTAGTTAGGCGATCTGTGCACTCACATATAATCAGATCACATAGTAAGGCGATCTGTGCACTCACATATAATCAGATCACATAGTCAGGCCATCTGTGCACTCACATATAATCAGATCACGTAGTCGGGCGATCTGTGCACTCACGTATAATCAAATCACGTACTCAGACGAATTGCACGCTCACAAATAATCATATCTCGTACTGTTCACATAGTGTTTATCATAAGCACCTATTGAGCGCGACTGGCCAAACTCGAGGTGTGGGATGGGACAACAACCCCATAAGTTCTCTATCTCTCTCTTCCAGTCTCTCTCCCAGTCTTCATTATCTATCTCAACATTGTCTTTTATTTACTCAAAAACAAACATTGCTGTCCAGTGGCCCTCTCTGGCTTGACAATCACTCTAATTTTGTCTCCCCCTACCTACACCCCCCCCCTACCCCCCCCCCCCCCCCAACTCTAAAATCTTAATGGCTGAAATATCCACAAGACATCTTACCAAGGAGTCAGTTACAAGACATCTGATAAAGACGTCAGTTACAAGACATCTGATCAATGAGTCATTTGCAATGCATCTGATCAAGGAGTCAGTTACATCGTATCAAAGGAGTCAGCTACAATATATCTGATCAAGGCGTCAGTTACATCTGACCAGGGCTTCAGTTGCAAGACATCTGCTCAAGGAGTCAGTGACATCTTATCAAGGCGTCAGTTTCAGGACATCTGATCAAGAAGTCAGTTACAAGACATCTAATCAAGAAGTCAATTACAAGACGTCGGATCAAAGAGTCAATTACAATACATCTAATCAAGGATTCAGATACATGTGATCAAGGATTCAATTACAAGACATCTGATCAAGGCGTCAGTTACAAGACATCTGATCAAGAAGCCAATTACAAGACGTCGGATCAAAGAGTCAATTACAATACATCTAATCAAGGATTCAGATACATGTGATCAAGGATTCAATTACAAGACATCTGATCAAGGCGTCAGTTACAAGATATCTGATCAAGAAGTCAATTACAAGACGTCGGATCAAGGAGTCAATTACAATACATCTAATTAAGGATTCAGATCCATTTGATCAATGATTCAATTACAAGACATCTGATCAAGGCGTCAGTTACATCTGATCAAGGCGTCAGTTACATCTGATCAAGGCGTCAATTACATCTGATCAAGGCGTCAGTTACATCTGATCAAGGCGTCAGTTACATCTGATCAAGGCGTCAGTTACAAGACATCTGATCAAGGCGTCAGTTACATCTGATCAAGGTGTCAGTTACATCTGATCAAGGCGTCAGTTACATCTGATCAAACCCAACAATCGGTTTTGTGATCATTTTCCGGAACTTTATTCACATACTGCCAGTTGGGCTCTAAATCCCTTCAATAGTCTATTTGCTGATGTGTCTGGAGAGTCTGAACGATTGACAGATGAACGTCTTAAACTTAACCCCAGCAGTGGAGCACACATGGAATTGATGATAGATCTCTGGTCTTTTTGGATGTCAAAAACTGCAGGGGATCAAGATGCTGATCAGCGCTTGAGCTGCAGTGGTCAGCGACCCATAGCTGACCGCTAGAGTCAGGGCCAGCGAACCAGGACTGCCAAGACCCTTCTTCACCTACATGCGGCATTCCTGGATAACAGGCTGCAGCAGGGCAGACTGGCTAAGGAGAAGGGATCGAAGAGGGAATCTAACCCGGTACAAAAAAATGCTTGCCGAAGTCGGATGTATTGGACCGAAAGGTGCAAATATCACAGTCAAGCTGTAAACTACGACACAACGCATTCCGTTCTCTGGACTACATTCTGCTACTTAAGGCCTTTTCAGAGTTTGGTAGCGGGAGATTGAGAACGAACGAAGCCAAGCCAAGCCAAAAACTGCAAAGGCTCTTAAGTTGCACATATGGAGTGAAGAGTTAGAATTATCGGCCGTCCCACACTGCGATTCAAAGACGTATGCAAGAGGGAAATGAAGTCATGCGACATCCTATCCAAGGGCTGGAAAATAATTCCTCGGGATGGAGCTGTTAGGAGACAGTCAGTTGGAGGGGGCATTGTGACTGCTGACGCTCGTAGAGACCATCTGGCTGCAGAGAGAAGAGAAAGACTGAAGAGATCAAGGAACAGCAAGCCAAGCCAGCCTCCCTAGCATTGTTGTACGATCTGTGGCAGGGACTGTCACTCGCAGATAGGCCTTTACAGTCAGGACAGACAGTGTTGAAATACAGGAGATAGAGCTGGATAAAACTCACCGTACGCCACGCGCGTGTTCTATAGAGACTGAGACGCCTATGCTGATGACGTGGAAGTGACAAATGTGTTGTTTTCTCTTGCAACAACTTACTTTTGTGAACAATGACGCTCTGCCCTTATGAACTTGAAAATAAAGCGCAGAAATTGGCTAGACTCAGAAGACACCATTTACGTTGACCTGACATTAGACTTAGAAGACATCACCCAAGTTGCTCTGAAATTGCCCGTGGGTTGAAGTAAATATTATTTAATAAAAATAGATTTTGGGTAATACCTAAAACAAAGTCTCCCTATCCTTGCTAGATACGATCACTACCTTCATTTATGAATTATAGTGGTAGAGCGCTCCCTTTCCACGTCAAAAGTACCGGGTTAAGTCCACATTATCGGCGTACTCCCGCCCACTCAGCTGTAAATATAAACCTAACTTTCTTTGATCGAAGAAACGGCAACAAAGATGAACACTGACCACCTCACCCCATAACAGAAAGCTGAGAGCCGCACAATGAAGTTACAGCATTGTATGCTCCGGGACAACAGTAGTGCTCAGTTGTGAGAATATTTAGGAACCAGAGCATGTTCGTAAAGCGGATTTGTTTGTAAAGCGGAACTCAATTTGGTTTTTTAGCTTGTAAATGAAGTTTGGACGCCGAAATAAGTAAATAACACGCTACATTTCGTTAGAAAATGCGTGCAGCAGTTAATTAAACCAGAATTTAAATAAATAAGAAAAGAAAAATTTACAAAAATTTAACAAAAAATAAGCATTTTAGAAAACAAAATCGCACCTTTACATATTTGTTATTCTTGCATAAGGGAAAAATGATTGTATGTGTTTAGAATGATGGTTATTTACATTTTTTTTGTATTCATAATTTGAAATACGCAGTGTGCTCTTACTACTTTTTCTATATTGCTACCAAGAAAGATGACTGAATCCACATTTGTAGTATAGTGTCGTCTAACAGAACGAAAGATGACTGAATCCACATTTGTAGTATAGTGTCGTCTAACAGAACGAAAGATGACTGAATCCACATTTGTAGTATAGTGTCGTCTAACAGAATGAAAGATGACTGAATCCACATTTGTAGTATAGTGTCGTCTAACAGAATGAAAGATGAATGAATCCACATTTGTAGTATAGTGTCGTCTAACAGAATGAAAGATGACTGAATCCACATTTGTAGTATAGTGTCGTCTAACAGAATGAAAGATGAATGAATCCACATTTGTAGTATAGTGTCGTCTAACAGAATGAAAGATGACTGAATCCACATTTGTAGTATAGTGTCGTCTAACAGAATGAAAGATGAATGAATCCACATTTGTAGTATAGTGTCGTCTAACAGAATGAAAGATGAATGAATCCACATTTGTAGTATAGTGTCGTCTAACAGAACGAAAGATGAATGAATCCACATTTGTAGTATAGTGTCGTCTAACAGAACGAAAGATGAATGAATCCACATTTGTAGTATAGTGTCGTCTAACAGAACGAAAGATGAATGAATCCACATTTGTAGTATAGTGTCGTCTAACAGAACGAAAGATGAATGAATCCACATTTGTAGTATAGTGTCGTCTAACAGAACGAAAGATGAATGAATCCACGTTTGTAGTATAGTGTCGTCTAACAGCGCATGATCATCATCAGGAGCTTCTAGTCGCATAATCTTTGCGATTTTTTTTCTCTGTGAAAGGCTAATTCCCAATTTGTTCTTTTTCTTCGTTCATCCTCAGATCAAGGTCTTGGTTTCTCTTAAAATTTATCTTACGTTGTTTGTAAAACTGTTTTATCTCCATACTGCTTTTGTCTCCCATCTGCCTCGCGAGGCCAGTATCGATCTCTCTCTTCCTGCTTGAGAATGCAGCTTTGCAGGATGTGTTCCACGGTCATGGTATGTCCCCCACATGGACACATGTAATCTGTTCCAATTCTCATTGTGTTGTAAAGAAGACCATTGAGTCTGTTATGCCCAGTTCTCGGTCTGAAGATGATGACTTGCTCTTCTCTAGTTAAGGTAAAGTAGCTGTCTTCTTTTTGGAAGTCTGGGTGTTAATCAGCCCATTTCCCCCTGAAGTTGGCTTTAATTATGATCTTGCCTAATTATATGTGATGCTCAGGTCTGTTTGTGGGGATACTTCTCTACACTTTGCTAGTTTGTCTGCAGCTTCATTGTCTTCACTAATGCGGTGGGATGGGATCCATGGAACACTTATTTTATTTTGTAACTGCTTGCGGTTGCGAGACAGAATAGTCAAGTCATCAGCAAAGTCCAGATCATCAAGTTGTTCTGTCAAATGCCATTGTATTCTATTTTCTTTGGTTGAAGTTGTGTTGTTCATGAGCCAGCTAATAGACAACAGAAAGAGAAATGATGATAAGAGACATTGCTGTAATCGATATTCAGTAATCAATTTCTAATCAGTAAATGCACTCATTGGTAAATGATTTGTATTCTCCACTTTAAATGTCTTGCTCAAGCATGGACTGGACCCATGCATACTCCGACGGTTATGTAACAAATACAACACAGAATGGAGGGGCAGGGGTATTCCTGAGCCTAACAAATGGTAGAAAAATAACACTGTCAGTGGCAACTGGTAAACACTCACGTAATTTCAGAGCGGAGGCAGAAGCACTGAAGGCTGCAGTAAAAGCAATGCTGACAGGAGAAAGCAATGAAAGCCAGATAGTCCTGTTTATAGATGCCCTGGCCGTAGCTACAGCACTAAAAAGCCAGAAAAATACTGAACTTGATCTAAGAGCAGTACTCTGTCAACTATGCCAGCAGTCCGCACCAAAAAGAGTAGTGGTACAGTGGGTTCCATCCCACTGTAACATCTAAGGCAACGAGGAGGCAGACAGACTGGCAAAAGAAGGTGCAAGACTACCACAACCAGATTCTAGTGTCACCTACGAAAAGTCCAAAAGGTTTATTAAGGTCAGATACATGGCCAAATGAGAAACAGAACATACTGGCTACACAAAAAATGATGCCTATTACCAGTTGAACAGAAGAGAGCAGGTCGTGGTCTTCAGACTCCGCACAGGCCACAAAAGACTGAGGTACCACCAATTCAATAAACTGAAGATAGGTGGCACTGACAAATGCACATATGGTACAGGGAAAATGGCCGCTGAACATCTGCTGCAAAATTGCCCGACATACGAGGACCAGAGAAAGTACATGTGGCCTTCACCAGTGGCAACACTAGACAAGCTCTATGGCAGTGTCGACAGCCTCAGGATGACAGCTGCTTTCTTTGAACAAATTCAAGTTGACGTCTGACAGCGTACGAAGGAGAAGAAGAAGAACAAGATTGAGTGTGTGATCATACGTGAGTTTAAGTTGAATATATTGAATGTATTATGTCCAGATCACCCGCCTGATGGGATCTAAGTGTCACAGAGTACGAACGTGTGGACGAGTTTTTGAGAGTGTGTTGATGGTGCAGATAAGGGAAGGGGAGTGTGCGGCTAGAACTGGGTTAGATTAGTTGGGAGCAACATCAATAGCTTATGCTTATAAACTCCTTGTATCTATTTAGATAAGATTGTATTTCTTGTATTGTTGTAATCTCATTGCACTCACTTTAATTGTTGTATGAGTATGATATAATAAATATGCCACCTGCTGCGTGCTATGTTATTTGCTGTGTTTGGTCCTGAATGATGTGGATGAGTGTGGTAACATTCTAAATAGAATAACCCCAGTGGAAACCCGGACTCCGCTACACCTTTCAGGGTTTGGTAGCGGGAGATTGAGAACGAACGAAGCCAAGCCAAACAGATTAAAATAGCCATCAGACTGAAAAATATAGAAAGAAGATAAACAAAGGATCCCCAAATGGATATATCAGCATTAAAGTAGACAGATTAAACAAAAATTGCTTGTGGAAGTAAACAATAAATATGATAATCTTCACTCAGAAAGCATGGGACAATACAATAGAGACAGCACAGATGGAAATTGCAAACACTAAGTGTTACTGTACAATTATATTCTGTCTCGAGTGGTCCGCCGGAGTTTTTGTGTATGACAAGGACAAGAATAGCACCACTGTCCCACAGTGAGCATGTCGTAAGAGGCAACTAATTGTGTGACATTGCATAACACCGACATGGTTAAGTGGTTTGTTTAGAGCAGCATTGATGGAGCCTAACAGACTGCGGGTCTACTTTGCTCTAGTGTTTGAGTCTATTAAGATGGACTCGCACATCGGTTAACCACCCTGCGCGGCACTTGTCCCAGCGCAACGAAGTAATAAACTGTTTGAGCCTAGCCCGCCAAGCAGGAAATGCTCCTCCCCCGTACATCCAGATCATACCACAGCTGGGATCCACACACTGGGATTCGCCCCTGTAGAAGTACAGGTCGACTAAGAACTAAGAAGTGTTACTGTCCGAAAACAATCGTACGCGTGGCAAATATAACTACCGATTAAACAGAGCTTACGAAAATCATGCATATATGACAGACGACATATTACACAGAATGAAAGAAATGACACCACAAAAAAAAAAAACACTAAACGATGTAGAAAATTGAAAAATGCGATACGTAATATGTGTCGACATTTAAAAAAAAAAAAACAGTGGATATTTTTTTTTTTTTTGGCGTTCGCCTTATTTCTCTATTCTCAAAGGCGGTGTGCGTTGCACTGTGGTTTTTATTTTGCGCCTGTCGGCCCAGTGCATCCGACTTCAGCATGCATTTTATGTAAGGGTCTGCTTCCTCCTGCATTTTCTAATGGTTGCTTCCCCGGGGTAACGGCCGGTGCTGTGATGGGGATCGAACCCAGCACCTTTGGGTTGTGAGCCGTGCCACTTAACCACTAGGCCACGCCGTCCCAGGATATAATTAAAATGCAAGGTAATAGAAAACATAGATAGTTAGTAGCCCATCGCAAGCAATGATGGAAAACATAGATAGTTAGTAGCCCATCGCAAGCAATGATGGAAAACATAGATAGTTAGTAGCCCATCGCAAGCAATGATGGAAAACATAGATAGTTAGTAGCCCATCGCAAGCAATGATGGAAAACATTGATAGTTAGTAGCCCATCGCAAGCAATGATGGAAAACATAGATAGTTAGTAGCCCATCGCAAGCAATGATGGAAAACATTGATAGTTAGTAGCCCATCGCAAGCAATGATGGAAAACATAGATAGTTAGTTGCCCATCGCAAGCAATGATGGAAAACATATGAAAGAAATACACCACAGAAGCTAAGCATACAGAAATTCCAAATTACAACAAGGCTGACTCAAGGAAGAGCGTGCATTAAGAACACGAATGACAACATTTTACTTGATGAGAAGATATATCAAAAAGGTGGACGGAATATATAAGTGAACTGTTCGATAACAACAGAAGTGACACGTCATCAACAATTAATAATGGCGTTCCCAGCATTTTCAGATCAGAGGTAGAAGAAAACAATAAAAGATATGAGCAAGGGGGATGGACACAATAACTATATAAAGGATAGCAGCTCTAGAGGAATTCAGTGTGGATTCAATTACTGATCCGTGTAGTGACTTCTACAATACATGATCTATACCGAGGGATCTGATTACACCAGTCTTTTCACCACTAAAGATCTTTCGGGCAACCAAATGTTCAGATTTAAAAAAAAGTGGCATGATGAAACTCGGTATTAATATACAGTTCAAATGTATACAGGAGAGAATTATGCGTAGAATAGACAACAACGATTAAGATAGAGAAGGGAAAACCAGAGAAACAATATTCTGTTTAAAGAAACTAGAAGAACAATATATATATGTACATAAAAACATTTATTTGTGCTTTACAGACTACACAAACGTCTTTGACAAAGTCTAACGACAGAAACTAATTTCGTGTCTAAAAAACATAAAAGTATGGATGGAAAAACAACCAGAATACTGAGAAAACTATACTGGGAGCAATCTACAACTGCAAGGTCTCTCCACGAACAGCTGTTAAACGAGGGACGAGATAAGGAGGCGAACTTTCTTCTTGTCTGTTTAACATTTACACAGAACACATTTTTCGATAGAGGAAATGTCAGGAATCATTGTCGGTAGAGTATCAATAAATAATCGTATGAATGCGGATGATTGCGCACAACAGCAGAAATTGCGGCACATTATGAAGAACATGGGTTTTCCGAAACATCAGGTCTCCCCCCCCCCCCCCCCCCTACTGGCAAGATTATATAATAAACAGCAAGCAGCTGTTTTGATCAAAAGGAAACATCAGAATGGTTTGCTGTACAAATGGGCGTGAGACATGCTTTCATTCTCTCCCCATGTTTATTCAACATTTAGGCACAAAATATAAATGCGAAATGTCAAAACCGATCAAAACTACAAATTCAGCACGTTCACAATCGGTGAAAATGAAATTCAGGAGCTCCAATACGCAGACGACACAATTATCAATTATAGTGTCAAAAAACTTGAAAAAATTTTCGTACTGTAAACAAGCATAACGAAGTTCGAAACTTTCGTCTGAACACCAAATAAATAAAAGTAATGTATGTAGCTAAATCATTACAACACAAAAGTAATGTCTGCAGCTAAATCATTACAACACAAAAGTAATGTCTGCATCTAAATCATTACATCACAAAAATAAAGTATGCATCTAAACCATTACAACATAAAAGTAATGTCTGCAGCTAAATCATTACGCCAACCCAAAATTGACCTTCAAATTGAATTGATTGAAAACGTAAATTATTTAAACATCTTAGTTTCCGAATTGACAACGATGGAGACCACTCCAAAGAGGTAATAACGTCGCAAAAGGTAAACAAAATTTAGAATGTATGGAATAATGTCAACAGATCGAGAAAAAAAGTAATTCTTCTTTGAACAAGTACAAGTATATGTCCACGGTAGTGTACGAATGTGAAACATGGACCCTATCACAATCGGTACAACGGAAAATTGGGGCTTTCGAGACGAAGTGTTGCAGAAAAATCCTTAAAATACCGTGGATAAAAAAACCAACCAACTATATTCATCCTGCAAGAACTGAACATAGAGGCAGATTAGATTATGAACAAAGTAATGCCGAAGAATCTTAAATATTTTGGCTACATTAAACGTCATGATAGTTTGTAAAGAGCAGTACACGAGGAAGCAGTTTTGGTAGAGGTCGACCAAGGCGAAGACGACTGCTGAGCATCAACGATTCCCTGAAAATGACTTTGGCGAAGGCGGGTGAACTGGCACAGAATCGAGAATCTTTCATGCCGGCTGTGATGAATGCGAAGTTCTGCAAAGGACATGCTACATAATATATTTTTTTATCACACCTAATATTGCATTTGCCTTTTGCAATACTACCTGGACTTGCTCACTCAACTTACCTGTATGATCTATTATAACCAGTAGGTCCCTTTCCTGTTCTATCTTTCTAATATTGTTCTCTCCCATTCTGTAATTATGTTCCATAGTGGATCTACCCATGTGAATGACTGTACATTTATCACCCCTAATATTGCATTTGCCTTTTGCAATACTACCTGGACTTGCTCACTCAACTTACCTGTATGATCTATTATAACCAGTAGGTCCCTTTCCTGTTCTATCTTTCTAATATTGTTCTCTCCCATTCTGTAATTATGTTCCATACTGGATCTACCCATGTGGATGACTGTACATTTATCACACCTAATATTGCATTTGCCTTTTGCAATACTACCTGGACTTGCTCACTCAACTTACCTGTATGATCTATTATAACCAGTAGGTCCCTTTCCTGTTCTATCTTTCTAATATTGTTCTCTCCCATTCTGTAATTATGTTCCATACTTGATCTACCCATGTGGATGACTGTACATTTATCTACATTAAACTCCATTTGCAATCTCGCAGACCATTCTCGAATTTTATCTAAATCCGACCTCAATATATCCACTTCTGCTTTAGATGTGACACTACTGCATAGTTTTGTGTCATCAGCGAATTTTGCAATCATGTATCCCATATCAATGTCCAAATCGTGTAAATACATCAGAAACAAAATTGGTCCCAAAACTGAGCCCTGTGGTACTCCACTTTTCACTTCACACCACTCAGGGTACTTCTTATGTATGCCTACTCTCTGCCTTCTTCCCTTTAACCAATTGTCAATCCATGTGGTAACTTCCCCGCCAATTCCATGTGATTTTAACTTTCGAAATAATCTTTGATGAGGTAATCTATCAAAGGCCTTTGCAAAGTCTAGATAAATAACATCCACTTGTTCCCCTTTATCTATCATTTTAGTAACCTCCTCCATGAATTCTAATAGATTTGTTAAGCATGATCTACCTCTAGTAAACCTATGCTGACTATTTCTGATTAGATTAAACTTGTTTTTAATAAATTTGCTGGATCTGATGTTTTACCCTTTTTGAATAAGGGTATCACTCCTGCATCTTTCCAATCCCGTGGAACAATCCCTTTTGCAAGTAATTTAGAACATAATACGGCAAATGATTTTGCTAGCTGGTCTCTAATTTCAAATAGCAATTTTGGATGAATACCATCTTGACCTGAACATTTATCCCCTTTCAATTCCTCCAATTAAAAAAAAATTCTCTACTACCAGCATGACCATTACACTGATAGTGTGAGATTTCTTTGTCTATTACCATCTTCTTTATTGTCGTGAACCCTAGCACGACCAGGACAGTAGACGCCCCTGATAGTGTAAGATTTCTTTGTCTACTACTACCTCCTCTATTGTCGTGAACCCCAGCACGACTAGAAAAGAAGACGCCCCTGATAGTGTGAGATTTCTTTGAATACTACCATCTCCTCCATTGTCGTGAACCCCAGGACACTAGACGTGCAGTCGCCCCTGACAGGTTGACTTCTCTTTTTAATGTATGATAAGCTATTTCATTGCTGTTAGTCTCAGCAAAACAAGAACAGAAGATATACACAAGCCCACAAAGATGTGACACCTCAATGCCTGTCATTCACTCGTGCTGTAGCTACCACGTGTTGAACTTCCGAGGCAAGCATGACTACCCTCATTAATGAAGTCGCTAATCTGGCTAGGCTTGGCTTCGTTCGTTCTGAAACTCTCGCTACCAAACCCTGAAAGAGCTTAAGTGGCAGAATGTAGTCCAGAGAACGGAATGCGCTGTGTCGTAGTTTACGGCTTGACTGTGATATGTGCACCTTTCGGTCCAACACATCCGACTTCAGCAAACATTTTTTGAGAACCGGGTTAGATTCCCTCTTCGATCCATTCTCCTTAGCCAGTCTGCCCTGCTGCAGCCTGTTATCCAGGATTACGACGTGGAGGTGTAGAAGGGTCTTGGCAGCTCTGTTTCGCTGGCCCTGACGCTAGAAGTCAGCTTTGTGTCGTTGTCCACTGCAGCTCATGCGCTGCTCAACCAAGTCGCTAATCTGCCAAAGTTTGTTTATTTAATGTATAATTGATGGTGCCATGAAGACATGCGTCAATGTTGACCCTTTTGTATTTCAAACATCCATTTTTTCATTTCTTAACAGGCTTTTTAACTGACTTTCAAAATGGCAGCTTCTCAAATGGCGTCCGCAAGCTCATACAAAAATCCAAAGCTAACTTCAATCCCAGATGTGGAAATTGACAAAAATGGCAAATTTAAATACATTCTGGTCAAAGTTCATGACCCGGATGTCGACAGGGAGTTTAAGCACATAGTCAGAGGGACAGCCAAAGCAGCCCTTCATGGTAAGTAGAATGTTGCGGCTCTTATTGAATGTCTTAACTAACTTAATTTAACTTAACTTAACGTCTTTATACTGGTTCAGAAGACTCTGTAGATTTTATATACAACCAGTTTCTTTTATATTCACTAATCGTCTGCAAGTTTTGGTGTTGTTTTTTTTTCTTCAGTTTCTGAAGCTGTGTTCATTCAAATGTTTCTAGATTTGATGAACTGAAAGATTCAGTTTATGTGATGTTAACCTTTCCTGGATCACATGTGATGGAGCTGAATCAAGTGTGTTATGTTGGTTGTTGTAAGTTTGTTGTGGATCTGAAGTTTCCTTTCCTGGATCACATGTCTTGTAAGTCTGTAGAGAACTGATGTTTCCTCTCTTGGGTCAAGTGTATTGTTAATCTGTGGAGAGTTGAAGTTTCCTCTCTTGGGTCACGTTTGTTGTAAGTCTGTGGAGAATTGATGTTTCCTTTCTTGGGTCAAATGTCTTGTAAGTCTGTGGAAAGTTGAAGTTTCCTCTCTTGGGTCAAGTGTGTTGGTTGTTGTAAGTCTATGGAGAGTTGATGTTTGCTCTCTTGTGTCAAGTGTGTTGTAAGTCTGTGGGGAGTTGAAGTTTCCTCTCTTGGGTCAAGTGTGTTGTAAGTCTGTGGAGAGTTGAAGTTTCCTCTCTTGGGTCAAGTGTACTGTTAGTCTGTGGAAAGTTGAAGTTTCCTCTCTTGGGTCAAGTGTGTTGGTTGTTGTAAGTCTATGGAGAGTTGATGTTTGCTCTCTTGTGTCAAGTGTGTTGTAAGTCTATGGAAAGTTGAAGTTTCCTCTCTTGGGTCAAGTGTGTTGGTTGTTGTAAGTCTATGGAGAGTTGATGTTTGCTCTCTTGTGTCAAGTGTGTTGTAAGTCTATGGAGAGTTGGTGTTTGCTCTCTTGTGTCAAGTGTGTTGTAAGTCTGTGGAGAGTTGATGTTTGCTCTCTTGTGTCAAGTGTGTTGTAAGTCTGTGGAGAGTTGATGTTTGCTCTCTTGTGTCAAGTGTGTTGTAAGTCTGTGGAGAGTTGATGTTTGCTCTCTTGTGTCAAGTGTGTTGTAAGTCTGTGGAGAGTTGATGTTTGCTCTCTTGTGTCAAGTGTGTTGTAAGTCTGTGGAGAGTTGATGTTTGCTCTCTTGTGTCAAGTGTGTTGTAAGTCTGTGGAGAGTTGATGTTTGCTCTCTTGTGTCAAGTGTGTTGTAAGTCTGTGGAGAGTTGATGTTTGCTCTCTTGTGTCAAGTGTGTTGTAAGTCTGTGGAGAGTTGATGTTTGCTCTCTTGTGTCAAGTGTGTTGTAAGTCTGTGGGGAGTTGATGTTTGCTCTCTTGTGTCAAGTGTGTTGTAAGTCTGTGGGGAGTTGATGTTTGCTCTCTTGTGTCAAGTGTGTTGTAAGTCTGTGGGGAGTTGATGTTTGCTCTCTTGTGTCAAGTGTGTTGTAAGTCTATGGAGAGTTGATGTTTGCTCTCTTGTGTCAAGTGTGTTGTAAGTCTGTAGGGAGTTGATGTTTGCTCTCTTGTGTCAAGTGTGTTGTAAGTCTGTGGAGAGTTGATGTTTGCTCTCTTGGGACAAGTGTTTATTAAGTCTGTGAAGTCGCCGTTTTATATTTGAAGCCAAATGTGCTGTGTTGGTTGCTGTAAGCTTGTCTTCTATTATTTCTGCTACATATTGTATCCATCTTCCTTGTAAACGTACACGCGCCTCATAACCATAGCTTACCATGTATATGTATGAATATTATGTAATATTCTCATGAGTTGACAAAACTATAGTATGCTGTCTTACCGTGTATTAAGAGCTCGTAGTAGATCCCACAATGTGTTTCAGTGTGATCGTGTCTCATTCTAACTTTACTTATCGTGTCTCATTCTAACTTTAGTTATCGTGTCTCATTCTAACTTTACTTATCGTTTCTCATTCTAACTTTACTTATCGTTTCTCATTCTAACTTTAACTTGGAATATTTCGCATTCAAACAGGTAGGTGTATGCCTGTTTCCAGGTAGCCGAAGGATATCAATAGTAGGTTGTTTTTTTGTTGTGATTTTTACTTCCTGAAGATTAATGTATCCGGGTGTAGGTATGTATGTTTTATGGTGGGTACACATTTGAAAGTTGAACACCGGTTCAAGTATCTGGGATCACTGATCAGTGACGAAGGCTCGCAGCCTGAAATAGTTGCAAGAAAAGCACATCCAACAGCGGCGCTTACGCGTTTGAAACCCATATAGCTGGGTCTTCTTAGCTGAGTTAGTTACCTCAAGAGTCACAATGTACCAGAGCCGATCGATTTGATGGAGTTCTGTTGCAGACGGGAAAGGGGTCTGCTCTAATCTATTTCGCTCTACACTCACTCTAAACAAATTCAAGTACCACTAAAAATAAACACAATACAACAGATTATTTATTCAAGTAATAATACCAACTATAAACGCCTTAACAACTTAAATTCTTTCTCACACGCTTATCTAAAACACTTCTACCGCTAAACCTAACCTTATCGATACTGTTATTGCCCAATTCTTTTTCAAATCCTAATCTGGCCTGCGACGATCAAACTTTGTTGTGGATTGCTGTTGATTATGAACTTCGTAGGTTCTATACCCCGGTATGACGTCCGTGGTCTTGTTCCTCTTTGTCGGTGGTAGATAAAAGTGGTCACGACGTGAACATGATAGACTGCGTCAAATATGATCCATGGGATCAGTGGAAAACTGCCTCTAGATGCGACTGACGACTTACATTCACACGATCATGGTGATGTCGCGGTGACCGGTGGGGCTGTGTCAATATAATGCATGGGATGACTGGAAGACTGCCTATATAAGCTACTGACGACTTGTAATTACGATCAATACATAATATGAGGGTAGTTGCCATGCTTGCTGCGTGTCTATCTCAACTGCATATCTCCGTCACCTGTTCTACACTGTGCGTCTCTTTTCAAAGTGTAATACTGTTCTGTCTCTGAAGTGAAGTGTTCTCTCTCTGTCTCTGAAGTAAAATATTTTATCTCTGTGGTTCTCAACTCAAATCTGCCCGAACTGCATATATCTGTCGCCTGCTCTCTACTGAGTGTCTCTTTTCAAAGTGATCTAATATTCTCTCTCTGTCTCTGAAGTGAAATGTTCTCTCTCTGTCTCTGAAGTGAAATGTTCTATCTCTGTGGTTCTCAACTCAAATCTGCCTCAACTGCATATCTCCGTCGCCTGTCCTCAACTGAGCGTCTCTCTCCAAAGTAAAGTCTAAAATGTAAATGTACCTCTCGTCTTTTTACCGGGATTTATATTCGATCTTTATCCGCAGATCATGTGATTTCTAAAACGGCGCGCGTTTTTGTTCGTCTGTTCGCCATTAGCCCCCATCCTGATACTCGCGGTTTCCAGACGACGCGGGTTTGTCGTCGTCAACAAGTCTACCCGTCTACCACCACCCCCGTCCCATGTGTGGGCATGTGGCTGGTGTTACATCAGGTTATGTATGTTTACCTAAACTCCCACCTGCGCACTTTGAGACAAAAAACGTACCTGGTTCGTTTTTGGAATTCTGGCGTGACTGAGTTCAGCTGCACTGACTCGGTCTTTTAAATCCAAAGAAAGAGAAAGAAAAATGGTTGTCTAAGCTCTTCCTGTCTTCCTCCCAACTCTGTTAAATGTTTAAAAATGCGTAAGTTCCTTCTATGTATTGTCTCTACATCTAAGATCTGTTACAACAACATATACTACACAACGACACTACTTCAACACAGTAAACACTAAAACTATTGTTAACCATTAAAAAAAAAAAGATACTATGATTTATTTACAAGAATAATTGTTACACAATATCAACAAAATAAAAAAACTACTAAACTAATAATATCTTTACTAAACTAACACAGAGGATTCAAGCAATAGCTTTTGATGTCACCTCCGAATTAATGTACCCAGATTCTTAGTTTCATATTTAAAATAACATAAACCCTAACTTAATCTAATTCAATCTGATTACAAATCAGTAATTAGCTATCTAAACTCGTCTGCTGCTTTCTACCGGGTCGTCTACGTTGGTGATGATCTACCGTCCTCTGTCATGGTTGACTGCTTTAAGCTGTCGAGCGTACAAATATGGGTTAACAAATGAGCCCCTGAAGGAGACTCCAGCTATCTTATACTGAGACCAGTAACCCGTTCTCAAACGTTTGGGACGTGTCCCTTTGGTGCCAGTGTAACACCCGTTCTGAGAACATGTGTTCTCTGAAGCTTCTTAGGGTTCACCTCCCTTTTTCCTACCCTGGTGTTGGGTTTACCACACCTTTTTCGGCACGCACTTTGGATTTGTATCCTAGGATTCACACAACCCTTTTCGACATGTACTTTAGGTTTCTATCCCAGGATTTACACAACCCTTTTCGTCACGTACTTTAGATTTGTATCCCTGGGCTCAACAGACCCTTTTCGACACAGCCGTTGGATTCACTACACCATTTTCGACTCATACTTGGCATTTGTTTCACTGGGTTCACCAAACCCTTTTCGACACTTATCACAACAAATCTTCTCACTCGCAAGTGATCAGATCTCTCTCTCTCTCTCAACTTGCTTACAGTGTCCACCATTCGCATCTTAGAACTAGATGCAAGGCTTTATGTGTATGATGGGATAACCACCTCGTACACTCTCTCTCACTCTCTCTCTCTCTCTCTCACTCTCTCTCTCCAGAATTCTAAATCTCCCGTCTACATTGCCTTTTACAGGCTCTTTTCTTAGCCATGTACATTTAAATGGCTGTCTAGTAACCCCCCCCCCCCCCGTACCCCTCCCTCTATCCACGTTGGCTGGTTAACTATCAATCTATTTTAGTTCCACCCATCTACTATCTTATTGCCTGCAATATTTACAGGCCACCTTTAATCTAAATGTGACACAACCTGCCGTGTGAGTCCTTACCGAAACTCTCACATCTCTGTCGACCCTCTCACTTCACTATCGAGACGCTCACATCTCTGTCCACCCTCTCACTTCTCTCTCTGTCCACCCTCTCACTTCCCTGTCCACCCTCTCACTTCGCTGTCCACCCTCTCACTTCTCTGTCCACCCTCTCACTTCTCTGTCCACCCTCTCACTTCCCTGTCGACCCTCTCACTTCTCTGTCCACCCTCTCACTTCTCTGTCCACCCTCTCACTTCTCTGTCCACCCTCTCACTTCTCTGTCGACCCTCTCACTTCTCTGTCCACCCTCTCACTTCTTTGTCCACCATCTCACTTCTCTGTCCACCCTCTCACTTCTCTGTCGACCCTCTCACTTCTCTGTCCACCCTCTCACTTCTCTGTCCACCATCTCACTTCTCTGTCGACCTTCTCACTTCTCTGTCGAGACGCTCACTTCTCTGTCGACCCTCTCACTTCTCTGTCCACCCTCTCACTTCTCTGTCGACCCTCTCACTTCTCTGTCCACCCTCTCACTTCTCTGTCCACCCTCTCACTTCTCTGTCGACCCTCTCACTTCTCTGTCCACCCTCTCACTTCTCTGTCGACCCTCTCACTTCTCTGTCGACCCTCTCACTTCTCTGTCCACCCTCTCACTTCTCTGTCGACCCTCTCACTTCTCTGTCCACCCTCTCACTTCTCTGTCCACCCTCTCACTTCTCTGTCGACCCTCTCACTTCTCTGTCCACCCTCTCACTTCTCTGTCCACCCTCTCACTTCTCTGTCGACCCTCTCACTTCACTGTCGACCCTCTCACTTCTCTGTCCACCCTCTCACTTCTCTGTCTACCCTCTCACTTCTCTGTCCACCCTCTCACTTCTCTGTCCACCCTCTCACTTCTCTGTCGACCCTCTCACTTCTCTGTCCACCCTCTCACTTCTCTGTCCACCCTCTCACTTCTCTGTCGACCCTCTCACATCTCTGCCGACCCTCTCACTTCTCTGTCGAGACGCTCACTTCTCTGTTGACCCTCTCACTTCTCTGTCGACCCTCTCACTTCCCTGTCGACCCTCTCACTTCTCTGTCGAGACGCTCACTTCTCTGTTGACCCTCTCACTTCTCTGTCGACCCTCTCACTTCCCTGTCGACCCTCTCACTTCACTGTCGGCCCACTCACATCCCTGTCGACCCTCTCACTTCACTGTCGACCCTCTCACTTCTCTGTCGACCTTGTGTGAGCACAGGCTACTCAACCCTGTCTGTCCTTGTCTCGCTAACTATGTTCTGACAATTTCTGTCTCTCAGAGAAAACAGTCGCCAGCCCGCATTTACTCTGTCCTAAGCTCCCAGGCTCCACGAGAAGCTGTTACACTGTTACATTCTGTTATGTGCATATCGTGTACATGGGGCCTGTCCCAGTTTATCGTCGGTCTCCCATAAGACTAGACCCTTGCTCTCACCTGCATTTGAGACCAGCAGTCACATGAAACTTTGCGGGTTCAAACATCCATTGTTTGGTGCCTTTGTTCATTTTTTGAAAGGCGAACTTCTTACCTCCCACTAATAGGGGGGCCTCTTTATGCTGGTATTATGTCAGGTGAAACATAATGGTTATGACTTCATCTCACGTCCACCTTCGTGCTCATAGAATCAGGATGCGTCACAGCAGCCTGCCCAACGAGGTAGTTATCGACACTGTGATCCCCATAGCGCTGAGCTTACAGAGGAGTCTCTCAGAACGCCTACAACCAGGCGGCCACGTGCCCATCTTCTCAGGTATGTCTCGGGATGTAAGAAGAACCCATGTAATCCACTACAAGAAGTGATGTTGTCAAGCGTTAACTCAACTCAGCACGAGAAGCTTCAAACAACAACAACATTTATCAACACATCACATCCATTCCTTCATAACCCAGAGAACTTATCTCAAGCTTATCCCCTCACTTCAAAGTTTATCTTTCAAATGATCACATCCACTGGCAGACTGGCTCTAAAAATATTGGTTGCCAGGTCATTTACATTTTTAGCATATTGCCTAATGTTTGAGAGGACCCACTTCATCAGGAGCTCAAAGGGCCGCTCTGGCCAGTCCACCAGTGATCACATCGATTCCCTTCATCAACTTGGCTAGCTCTCTTCTAATCCTGTCGTAGAGCTAAGAGCACTGATGGAACATATTTGGTTGCGTGTCCTCTCTCACAACACAGACACTTTTTGGTTTGATTAAAGGTTTGCCGGTCTCAATTCTACTGGCGAAGACACTGTTTGCCGGTCTCAATTCTACTGGCGAAGACACGCAACTTTCCACCTCAGACAGTATTCCTCCAGGCAACATCAGAATGTATGACCGGTGTATGGGTGCGTGTCTGTATCTGTTTGTAATGTATTACACTATGTCAGTTCTGCAGTACAATAGTTTTGCCAATTCTTTATGTACGCGGAAAAGTGGTTACACCGAGAAAAATTCCCAGGATGTCCACTCAAACTGGACACGATGTAATTTCGAGTCAAGTACATTAGAATTGCCACATATCTGCGTGCCGAACTCGTACTCTGTTGAACTAATCGTACTTAAAGTCTGCAGTTGCTTGTTCGCCGTCTAAATATTGTCTCTAAATCTATTTTTAGAAGGCAAGGCGGAAGTTATCTCGAGTACAGGCGCGCGAGTAAGACTGTCTGAATGAACAGACCTGGTTGAGGAAGAAGAAAATCAACCTCGACAGACGTGAACTTAGCGAACTAGCCCTCTCTACCTGATCCTGCTGTTGTGACGGAGAAGGGGTGGTAGATACTACAAGGTGAGAACACATAGCTTTGACATCACTACCTGATTCACCTGCTAATTGTGCGTCCCTTCTGCGGAATGGTTAATTGTAGTAACAGACTTGTGGGGTAGAACATGCCATCAACCAATACTGCTGGAGATTCAGAAGAGAAGCTGAATATGGATAGGACGCACCTGTGAGTAGAAATATAACAACATAACCATATATGCCGTGGCACAGAGTGCCACATGTGCTGCTCGCCTGTCAAGGACTCGCCACAGAAAGAGTACAGTTATTGCCGGACATTCCAACATCCCCGATCAGGGTATACAGCTAGCTCCACTCATCAGTTACATTGACTGCTAAAGACCCAGTTAATCAACAACACAGCAATATTAACGCTGAACATTCCAGATTAGCGATGGCATTACTGTGTATGCCATTAAGTGCGGCTTTTTGAAATTAATCCAAATTTTGCAGAACAAATCCTCTCATTTTTCATCTTTTATTATGTTTATTGAAATCTTTAAATGAGCATAAATATAATACCAAAAGAGTGAAAGAAGGTTCAATAAAATAATCCATCCCGCCTGGCGGCCACAAATAAAACAGTAAGTCAAAAACGTTATTTTGAAACCTGCTATGCTCGTGATTTAGTTCTCATGCAACTCTAGAATGTAACTTAACTTCCCCTTCCGACTGGCGCCACTACGGCCAGAGTAAGGCTTTTATATAATAGTGTACACTTTGCATCTACTAAAAGTTTCTAGAATGCGTCCTACTTATGCCCACGGAAACGATTTGAAGCGTTTCTATTGGATCAGTTAGTTCGTTAATTTTGTGGTGTTTCCCTCCGACTATCCTGGCATGGTCATCGGATATTTGAAATAGTAACTCGGTTGCCCTGTGTTGTATTTCCACGGTCCAGTGCACACAGTCGCTTGAAGATACAGGCTTAGTGAGCCTGACCATTAGGAACGCGAAGGCTACCACTTAAACAGTCCCTTTCAAGTTGAAGTGCTTTTTATCGCTGCTCAAGAATTTAGTTCTGTACGACTACCATTTGTTGATGGCTCACGTGCTCTTATAAAACTGAAAAGTATGTCTCCCGTTGAAAGAATCGTATTTTCGACAAAATACGGTTAAAAAAACCCAAGCTAACAACATCTAAAAATGTGTGTTAGTTATTACAACTGGTCAACTAACTGGAAGTTTGCCAAGAAAAGTAGATTTCTACTCCCATATTGAAAAATCTGCGTACGCTATGTATCTTAGCTTCAAGTTTGATCCGGGCGATGGCACCTGTACAGGCCCAGCCACTGGTGCAGCAACAGCCAGTTCTTGGTGTCAAGAACACCTGTATGGTCTCTCTCTTTCGTGTGAATTCTGCCACGTTCAACTAACAAAAAAATTGTTCATGCAGCGGTTTCTAGACTTGCTTGTCCGTGCTGTGGTTTTTGAATTAACATTTGTGTCTACCACACTGTAAGGCTGTGAGGTTTATTGATTGTCTTTTCCTTCTTCTGGCTTTTCTTCTTCATTATCATCTTATTCTTCTGCCTTTATTCTTCTTGTTCTTCTTGTTCTTCTTTTTCTTCTTCTTCTTCTTCACAACCTCATCACACAGTGTTATTCACTCAGTTATCCCTAAATCATGAGTTATGGATTTTAGTGCATTCATTCAAACTCAGAAAGCTACTCTATTCTCACCAGTCCTTTTGCCCTAAGTTGGAAAGTCTTCTATTGATGAGAAATACCTTCAAAACAAATCAAGAACTACTTCCTAACAGTAATGTATTCTTAGTCTAAGTCATTTCTCTGTTACCTAAGGAAATGTAGAGGCCCGTTTGTTCGAGTGAACAGACAAACAGGTAATTGGACTCTTGTGTCTTTACATGATGGAGGAAGTGACCTCCCTTTGGTCCTCGTCTGTGCCACTATTGGGTAGGAATTATGTTACATTTAGAATGTCTGCGTGAACATTGGCTGACTTCGTTACATTTAGAATGTCTGCGTGAACATTGGCTGACTTCGTTACATTTAGAATGTTTGCATGAACATTGGCTGACTTCGTTACATTTAGAATGTTTGCATGAACATTGGCTGACTTCGTTACATTTAGAATGCTTGTCTAAACATTGACTGACTTCGTTACATTTAGAATGTTTGTCTGAACATTGGCTGACTTCGTTACATTTAGAATGTTTATCTGAACATTGGCTGACTTCGTTACATTAAGAATGTTTGTCTGAACATTGGATGACTTCGTTACATTTAGAATGTTTGCATGAACATTGGCTGACTTCGTTACATTTAGAATGTTTGCATGAACATTGGCTAATAGCTTGCCCTATTCAATTATCATCTACAGAGGACTCTTTACGTACACAACGTGTACACGGAACCTCTGAGTTTATCGTTCATCTCCTATAGGACTAATCGTCAATCTCACCGTCCTTGAGATAAGGAGCCACCTGAAACTTGCAGGCTTTGAATACACACCGTTTCGCGCTGTTATTTCTTGAGAGGCGAACGCCTAACCACTTAGCCATATCTGAACACAATTACTTTATAAAATGACCAGGAGATGCATGGAAAGTAAACGCCAACTACATGAAAACAATATTTACTCCTAGAAAAAGAAGACAACGATAGATCACTTGTTCTTGTCGGTTAATTTAATTTAGTTACTTATTTACTCGACCTTTGCGGGTCCTACCTATGTCTACAACGATCTCTGTACTAGGCTATAGAGGTTTCCCTTTGCCCTTTCATGTTCCTGGTCGGCGACTGTACCGCTAGCTCCAGGTCCTACCTTCGTCTACAACGATCTCTGTACTAGGCTATAGAGGTTTCCCTTTGCCCTTTCGTGGTTGTTGTAGTGGAGTGCTAGGAAGTGTCACCAACGAATTGGATGTCTACCCTGTGGCCTTTTTCCTCCTAAGCGGGTACCACACTTCTGCCGACGTGTACAACGTTATTCCTTTGATTCAACATGTTGTATCCCCACTGACGTCTGACCTTGTTTGCGTGAAAAACTCTATCACTCGCCGTTACTACGAGATAATTGCCGTAGGTCGCAGTTGTGGATATTCTGCATGCGTTGGTTGTGTTTAGCAAAGTCGACAATGCGTCTCTCGAGTGATATCTGAGTCAACCGAAGTTTGTTCTCCATTGCTTCTGTAAGCGTCTCTGTTTCCGCAACATGGTGCATAATTATCTCATTTATATTAGGCTTTCTTTTTTTATTTTTTAGATAAAGAGATTCATCTCCTGATCAACACACAGAAATCCTGCTCCTCTTTCTTGTACTTGAAGGTATCTCTAAAGATAGAGTTAGCAGGTGTTGCGTCCCGTTTCTTGATCTGGCTCGTCGGTGGAAAATATCCCGCCCTAGATGTTAGTGTTAGGCTAGTTTTCAATCAACATGTGCCCTGGTGGCGCCGCGGGAAGACTAAGTCGCCTTTCATAGTCAAACCGTGTCAATGGAAAATCGCATTTACCTCGCCTATCTACCTCCACCTCGATCATCCCCTCGAAGAACCCTCGCATATTGTCAGCCCTCAGTGAAAGTTAATCAAAGGGCATTGTCGCGAGATAACTGAATCATCGTACCTTCTGCGTGGACACGTACTCAACACATGGGGCGGAACCACTGAACCATCGCATCTTCTGCGTGGACACGTACTCGACACATGGGGCGGAACCGACTATTTGGTGAATGACCTCGTCCCTCAATCTGTCTCTCCATGAGCCGCCTGTGATCATTCCCAGACATCTCATTTCACAGGTAGAAATTGTGCTCTCTCGTGCCTGGAATGGCACAAGTTTGGCTCTGGTAGCAGGGCGTTGGTGGTGTAACAGGGTTATATGTCAGAAAGCGGTATGTAACAGGATCATCTGTCATCAAGCATAGTGGTTAGAGCCATTAGCTTATTTGCTAGAGCTAAAACTAGTTGGGACAGGGAAATAATATTTCATTGAGACTGGAACAGTTCAGTTAGAGTTCACCCCGCGTCGTCTAAGGTTAATGAGACCGGCGTGTCCGGAAGAATGGTGAACTAAAAAATGGTGGGGGTATAGTCCGGCCCTTTTGATTGTAGTATCTGGAGTCCAGAGTACGGGTAGAGGTGTTGAACAGCAATTAATCTGACACATTTAGAATGACAGAGTGACACGATGCCATGACAATCAATGTTATTCTACTGGAGAGGAGCTGAGTAAGACTGACTGCTGACCAGTAAACGTGGAAAGAGCAGAGTAGCTCGGGACCACCGTAATCTTTGTTTAGGTGGAGCTAAAGAGGCTGTAAAAGTAGAAGACAAAAGACACGCACAGAGAAAGAGAGAGAGAAAGAGAGGGAGAGCTTGGTAGTGAAGTTATCCCACTATATATCAGAGGTAATTGCACAACTGTCAATTGCTACGAATGGTAAACTCCCTTTAAAGCGATACGAAGAGGACATTAATTCACTTCGAGTGACAGAGTTAAATTCAGAAAAGAGTATCTGTAGTTTTCACAGATATCACGCACTTGCTGATCTGTTGAGAATGAGAGATAACTGATCGTACGCATGAAACAGTTCGGGACAAGAATATCAGTAGTTTTCACATACATTTGTTCTGATGATCGGCTGAGAGAGATAGAAAGTGGGAGAGAGAGCGAGAGAGAGATAGAGAGAGAGTGAAGAGAGACGGATCATGTCTGAACGTAAGAAAAAGATGTTAGGGTGACATCTTAAAGAGCAGTTTCTCAGATTTACTCGTTGTCCGCTCATGTCAGGTTACATCTGAAACGTTATATGAATCAGCATGGTCAGAGAGATTGACCATAGCCTCCTGATTAAAAGAGAGCTATAACCTGAATCCTCAGGGAGTAGCCCAACAATAATAGCAAGAAGTATTATTGCACAGCGTAAGACCAACGACCACCAGAGATAAACTTCATCGCCAACTGCCAGAGCACATTGTGACTACAAAGTAGATATAGTAATCATGGTAGAACAAAATTATATAGACTGTCATATATATTAGGGTAGGCTACATGGCTGGGTTTATTATTCCAGGAATTCCATTCAAACGTCACACCTGCTGTTCTTTGGCGTCTGGTCTCAGTTGCACTGTCGCACCTGCCGTCTTCTAAAAAATAAAAAAATGGTATCACGTTCTGAATGTTTAAGGAAAGCTGACCTGTGTTCTACCCACTCTCAGAGTTGTCTTATATGTCTGATAAGCATACTAAACGTATCGTAGGTTGTGCCCAACGGGACCAAGTCTATTTCTCAGTTTCTGTTCGCCTGTATTGGTCATCTAAGTTTCTGTTTGTCTGTATTGGTCATCTAAGTTTCTGTTTGTCTGTATTGGTCATCTAAGTTTCTGTTGGTCTATATTGGTCATCTAAGTTTCTGTTTGTCTGTATTGGTCATCTAAGTTTCTATTCGCCTGTATTGGTCATCTAAGTTTCTGTTTTTCTGTTTTTGTCATATAAGTTTCTGTTGGTCTGAATTGGTCATCTAAGTTTCTGTTGGTCTGTATTGGTCATCTAAGTTTCGGTTTCTGTTGGTCTGTATTGGTCATCTAAGTTTCTGTTGTTCTGTATTGGTCATCTAAGTTTCTGTTGGTCTGTATTGGTCATCTAAGTTTCTGTTGGTCTGTATTGGTCATCTAAGTTTCTGTTCGTCTGTATTGGTCATCTAAGTTTCTGTTGGTCTGTATTGGTCATCTAAGTTTCTGTTGGTCTGTATTGGTCATCTAAGTTTCTGTTCGTCTGTATTGGTCGTCTAAGAAAACAGTTCCTATCTGGAATTATATTCTGGATCGTGTGTCGCGGCCTGATGGGTTACTGAACGAGTCTTGTCTAAATAAACGTTAAAAAGCAATGTGGACTGCACACATCACAGACGCGCACCTTTGGTGATCGCAATACTTTCTCAACTAGCTATATTCGCCGTACCACAGTGATCCTAAACAATCATTCAAGATTGTATTCCAGATCTCATGTCTTTGTCACCGTCAGACATCCACATATAAATGGCTCCAACAAAGCCATTTCCGTGCCTTGTCTGTATGAGTGGTAAGCTACGGTGTTCACCGCTTCTACATCAATGACTCCAACAAGGTAAAGTGCCAGTTTTTCAAAGGAAAAAAGTACCTGGTTCTACTCCCGCTATCGACACGCTCAAGTTCACTGAAATGTAAATAGTACCTTGTTAACTGTGAGGGAAGAAAAGACAGCAAGGATATGAACTGATTACCCTACCTCTCACACACATACATTAACACACTTACATACACACACGTTTAGGCCTAGTCTCTAACACTTCATCCCTGACAGGAGTGTTCCAGTTTGGACTGTCTTTACCTTATACCAAAGTATTAGCCAAAGATGAGGGTGTCCCACCACTGCTAAGTGACACAGTCTCCCACCCCTGTCCGGAAGAAGGTTACCACATACCTTTATATCCGTTACTGTCTTAACGTGTCCCCTGTCTTCCTACAGCGCCCCACCAGAGTGTCGAGCAACCTCAGGAGGTTGAGTAGGACCAGAGTGTGAGCAGGATCAGAGTGTTGAGTAGGATCAGAGTGTTGAGTAGGATCAGAGTGTGAGCAGGATCAGAGTGTAAGCAGGAACAGAGTGTTGAGTAGGATCAGAGTGTTGAGCAGGATCAGAGTGTTGAGTAGGATCAGAGTGTTGAGTAGGATCAGAGTGTGAGCAGGGTCAGAGTGTTGAGCAGGATCAGAGTGTTGAGTAGGGTCAGAGTGGGAGCAGGATCAGAGTGTTGAGTAGGATCAGAGTGTTGAGCAGGAATAGAGTGTTGAGTAGGATCAGAGTGTTGAGTAGGATCAGAGTGTGAGCAGAAATAGAGTGTTGACCTGGAAAAGAGTGTTGAGCAGGAACAGAGTGTTGAGCAGGAATAGAGTGCTGAGCAGGAACAGAGTGTTGAGCAGGAACAGAGTGTTGAGCAGGAACAGAGTGTTGGACAGGAACAGAGTGTTGAGCAGGAACAGAGTGTTGAGCAGGAACAGAGTCTTGAGCAGGAACAGAGTGTTGGACAGGAACAGAGTATTGGACAGGAACAGAGTACTGGGTAGAAGCAGAGCATAGCGCCACACCAGTGTCAATCCTGACGGTTTGAGAACCACAACCCAACAGCAAGCCCAGCTTGTGATATGATTCATTGATGTCCTAGTTAGATGGAAGGTTGAGATATTCCATGGGAGCTGCCGGTCAACGTTTGTGCAAAACATTATTGTGCGGATTTTACTTCTTCTTTATGTTAATCCATTGCGTGCCATGTCCATGCTTTGAACCATACATTATGTCCCAATGTCTTTAACACACTACTAATACCGATGCAGAAGATCTGTCCGTCAATCGAACTGAACATAATTAAAGAAACAAGAGCAGTTTAACAATTAATGGATCCACCCCCTTCGTGCGCCTATCGTCTGCTTCATATTATCTTTCCCTGCAACCTGCCAATCTCTTCACATTCCCTTAACTACGGCACCCCCCTCCCGCCCAATCTCTCTCTTTCTCTTTCAACAGCCCGTCTCTTTCTCCTTCAACCGGTACATCACCATCCTGACCATCTCTTTCCCTTTTCCGAAGGTGCTAGCTTTTAATGTGAGCTACCATTTTTCTTGTCGCTAATTTTTTTCTTCAGTTTCTTCGTATTTATTTTTGCCTTTTTTCGACACTTTTACTCATTTACATAATCTAGCAACAACATAACAATTGTCGTAAACAATTCATTCTTCTGCCTATGATTTTCGTAGACACTAAACCACACACCTATATACCATTGCTGGGATAACCGATCCTCATGCTATTGAAGGTGTTAGCCTTGGCCTTGACGACCGTTGAGTATCGGTTTAATGTGGTTGAATTTGAGGCAACCCGCCTCTCTCCTGCATGCGATCTCAGTATCACTGTTGTGGTTGTTGTTGATCCTTCCCATATTCTCAAGATATATTTAATGGTGCGCAATTTGAGAGTGCTCACAATTTAGGTTTTCGGACAAACGCGTAAGCATACAGACACACTTAGGGAATTATGTAATCTGACAATCAAACGAGTCGTTATTTTCAGACAAACTAGTAAGCATGCAGACACACTTAGGGAATTATGTAACATGACAATCAAACGAGTCGTTATTTTCAGATGCAATCAGTTTAAGAAACTAACCACAAGAACTACCGATAATTATGATTATAGGACTGTTACAATGTTGCTGAATATTTTCTGTTTAAGTTTCTATCATGTGAGGAACAGAGAAAGCACACAGAGTCATTACCCGGACCGAGGCCTAAGGTTCAACAGTGAATAAGTAGACACCAATCTTCAACTCATAGACGGCTGCTAGCGTTAGGGTCAGCGAACCCTAGCTGACAAATCCCCTATTCTGAATGTGAGTTGTGTCCTGAAAATAGACCGCAACCATGCAGCCTGACTCAGAGAATAGGGGTCGTAAAGGTGTAACAGTTCCAGCTGGTGCATGGGCGTTTAGGAAAAGGGAGATTGAGCTGGCGACAATGGGAACAAAGGTTGCCTGACTTTATGCCAAAGCCAAGCACCGTCTCGACACTAGGTCGACAAAGGAAACGAGGGGTTGGGTTTTAGGTGGAAGAATTTGTCTGGTACAGAGGCGGGGGGGGGGGTATTCGGAGCTGAGGTGGGGGCTTGTAGTTGACCACTCTGGCGTATCCAAATTAGTGTAGTGGGGGTTGGTGACAGTAAGAGGCCGCCACGACCGGCAACGCCATTTAGGGTGACAGGGATTCGGGGTTATTCATCCAATAACAACTAGTTGTGAGCAGTAACAATGTAGAGAGATAGCTAACTCAGACAACCAACAGGACACCATTGGACAGCCACGTTGTTGTCTGAGACTAAAATACTCGGCAAAGATGAACTCAGACAGTCTGGTTAGAAGAGATATTGATAGACTGTTAGTAGTCTGAGAGACTGTCATGAGTTTGTGAGTGTGAGTTTTCAGGGTGACTGAACCAGCATTGGGTTTTTGCCAGTACATCTATAGGTGTTTATGTTGGACACCCTGTGAATAGTAAGAGATCTGAATGTGTGTCCTACGTGTAGGACACCTAGTGAACGATGCGTGATCTAATTACAAATGAATGTAAGAATATGTGAAGTGATCGAAGTAATTGTGAATGTACAGATCGCATAAGGACGAGATCTGAATATGTGTGATATTGTGCAGAACATTTTGGGAACGATGTGTGTTCTGAGTGTATGTGTATGCACAGATTGACTGAGTATGTGACCACAAATGAGTACGTAATCCGACTATAAGTGACGTGATCTAATTGCAAATGAATGCACATATCGCCTGAGCATACATGAACCGATCGTATGTGTACAGATCATCTGACTGAAGGTGATCTGATTGTGTGTAAATGCTACACAGAAATAGTGAGGACGAGTTTGTGAATGTGTGTTGAATGTGTAGATAAAGAGAGTGCAGCGGCGAGAGCCTGAGTTATGTAATTGGGGGAAATATCAAAAGCTAGTGCTAAAAACCTCCGTTGTAGTTCAATCAATCAATCAATCAATCAATATATATATATATATATATATATATATATATATATATATATATATATATATATATATATATATATATATATACACATATAATGATTATTTAGTTTAGATGTATTTTGTTCTTTTTCTTAATAATGTTTTTGTTGATCTGCAAAATAAAACGATAATAGCCTTAGTATGATAGGAGAGGATTTGCTGTGTTATTTACAGTGTGAAGTCGTGTCGTGGTGTAGATACATGTTGTAACTCTTAGATAAGTAACTACTCAGCGAAACCTAGACTCTGCCACAAAGGGAAGGCTAACGCGATTCCAGAAATACTGTACTGAAAATAGTGTGGTTCCAAAAAAATACCGTGCTAAAAAGGATGCATCGGACCGAAAGGCGCAGATATCACAGCCTCGCTGTAAACTATTACACAATGTCACACCATTCTTTCCAGGAAAAGCGCCAAAGAAGATGATTAATTACCAGTACTATCACTGGACACACTCGCTGGAGATGTCAATAACTCAGGCTGATCACTGCTTTCTTTAGATGTGATATGTTAGCTATGGCAACAAATAAAATGATTACATTTCTTGATAAGTGGAAGAGAAAGGGTGAATAATCTCAGACGGACAATTGTTTTCTCCGAACATCTTTGTACGAAGATTAGTTATATATAGATACCATTAACCTAATTCTTATTAACTATATATTAAGATATATTCAAGATGGCGTCTAAATGTGTACGATGGAGGGCTCGCTTTATTAAGTTACCAATAACCTCAGACTGACGAAGGCGAAGAAGATAAGGACAATTAGTGACAGGAACAAATTGTATTTAACTTCTTGAGTCGAGCATCACCTCGATTAGTCATTTAGGTATCCCTCATCATTAAATACACCGTGTCGCACTTTGCTGTGTGCCTAGCGGCCCTATGTATCCGTCTTCATCATGCATTTGTTAGGGACAGTCATCCTAGCCATTGACTATCCCCAGCCATCTGCAGGGCAGCAGTTAGCTCAAGCGATTGGCCAGTCCTTCAAAAGAAGCACAGTCCGCTGGTACCAACCTATAGCTAGCTACATGTCAGGCAAGACTTGGCGGAGAGAAAGGAATACTGTAACAAAGTGACACATCCACAACATATGACTAGACGTAAGCAATTGTTTAGGCTAATAATAATGGTTGCCAATAGCAACCGAGCATGGCTATACGGTCAGACATATGCAATTAAATGTGACCGCATATGACTGTACAGCACTGAACGCGACAAACAGTACCGCACGTGGGATACACAAGGACAGCTTTAGTATTTGGGCCGTTTTCTTTCAGTCCTTTCGAGCAGCTCGTGTTTTCTGCACCTCAGTTTGGAGTCTTTTCTCTGCGATGGGAGCACCAAGTGGGCAGTGCGCCAGGCAGAGCGATTCGCAGCGTGCAGGTCCCAAGAGGCGCATCAATGGAGAAACTGTTTAAAGAAACTGTCAGTCCTGAAACGTTTCTTCTGTTTCTTCTAATGCAATAAAAGGGATTTACCTTCACACTAGATCAGATTGTTGTCTGTTTTAATACTAAAACTTAGTTCAATGAAATTACTGTCACAGAATTGCTATTTGCTGATGACGCTGCAATTGTCACTCACACTCAGCAATCACTCTAGAGCTTGATGTCACTCACACTCAGCAATCACTCTAGAGCTTTATGTCACTCACACTCAGCAATCACTCTAGAGCTTGATGTCACTCACACTCAGCAATCACTCTAGAGCTTGATGTCGCTCACACTCAGCAAACACTCTAGAGCTTGATGTCACTCACACTCAGCAACCACTCTAGAGCTTGATGTCACTCACACTCAGCAACCACTCTAGAGCTTGATGTCAGTCACACTCAGCAATAACTCT